>JAMXBD010004618.1:0-51702 GCA_024138025.1 Combretum micranthum | reverse complement strand
GTTTTCTTTCACTTTTTCTTACACTCCATTTCCCAAAATTGCAGCTGACCATTCCCCATAAATTAGCCACTTTTCATTATTTATTTATTTATTTGATATTTTAAAAGTCCTTTTAGTTAGAATGGAAGCTACAAGTTACACTTTCAAAATTACAATTTCAACTCAACTAAACCACTCCCCTACTCAAAATCACGCCAGCCCCCCTTGCAGCTGCTTGTTTTTATTTTTTTTAAATTATTTAACACACTTTATCTCTATTTAACATCTCATTCCTCCCTCTTTCATCTTTACAAACCCTATATTTTTCCTCTCTCTTTTTCCCTCTCTTTTCTCTTCTTCTTGGCTTGTCTTCTTAAACAAGCTGCCACCATTTTTATTTCTTGCCCACATATTTTCTTGCAATATTTGAGGTAATCTTTCCCTTTTAGCTCTTATAAGATGTTATAGGATGATACCATGGATGTTTCATGCATCAAAGGACATTCCACAAGCTTAAAAGCTATGGATGATGATGCCAAGAATTGAAACACTCCTCTAGATGATGATCTCTTTTGTTCTTAGTATTTTTGTTATATGAAGGCTTGTTTATCTTCTTGTTTATGTGATAACTTGTAGATCTAGAGTTTTACCAAGCTTTAGTTATGTTTATGTGTAGATCTAGAAGTTTAAGGCCTACTACAAGTTTTTCTTATGTTTCATGGTTGATATTGAGTAGATCTTAGATTTGAGTTTGAATGAAAAAGTAAAATTCGTAACTTGTCAATGCACATTTAAAAACCCCTTTCAAGTCTTAAAATGGAAGTTTTTGTTAAGAAAATGAAGGTTTGATGGATGTATATCATCAAGACTTCATCTTACAAGAATCAAAGTTGATTTTCAAAGTTTATTTTCAAAAACAAAAATTGTATTTTCGGATCAAGACAAAGACCTAAAATAAAAACATGTTTTCCAACTCAAAAATGAGGATTTTATTCAAGAAATGAAGGACTCTTAAGATATAATATGTAATGGGTTGTTTTTCATGAGTTTTGATGAATTTTCTCAAGAGATATGTCCAAAATGAATTTATGAAAATTCGGATCTAGACCAAGACCCATTTTTGGAACCCATCATCCAACTTTAAAATGAAGATTTAGACAAAATTATAAAGGGCTCTTGGTATAGATATCTCAAGGAATGAATTTTCATAAGTTTAAATGAGTTTTCCTAAAAGGTATTGCTTAGATCAAGTATTTTGTAAAAGACAAAATTTAGGTCTTGTTTTCATTGTAAATTTCAAGGTGGAAATTCGTAATTATGGGGAGACCAATTTTTAAAACCTTTGTTTTGATCTCAAAACAAGTATTTTATATTGAAAATGGAATGCTTTGATAATATATAATATAGGAAAATTATTTTCATTGCACTAAGTAAGTTTTAGCAAAGGAATTACTCAAAACAAAACAATGAGTTTCAACTTGTAAATTTCGGTTTTATGAAAATGGATTCTTAGAAGTTTCATTTGAACTTTATGTTTGGTATTAGATAAGTGTGTAATCTCTTAATTTTGTTTTGATAATCTCCTTGCAAGTTTAAGACTAGAATAAGTTGGCCTAAGTAGTTAAATAGAGTAGATATGGCAATTTTTCACAAAGGCTCAAATCTTGGATTTTCGCAACCCTACTGTACAGTATGTTTCCGACCCCTAAATGACCTTAAATGTTTGAATTAACTTTGGAAATAGATAGCTCTTTCGAAGTTGGTATAAATCGTTATATTATAAGCTTAATTCCGAGTTAAAATGAGTTAGATATGATCTTTTTAAGTTAAGGATTCAACTTAGGCGGAAATTGACGAACTTAGTAAATAAAATTGTTAAGTTTAATAGAACTTTATAAGAGATACTCATTGAGGGTATTCCTTGTACTTAGGTGAATTGGAGGACAGGTTACCACTTCCCGAGGACTATTACGACTAGTGGATTTTCACTACATGGACAAGTGAGTTCATTTCTCAATTAATTATGCTCTTGGATGTGCTTGTAGTAGTAGTAGTGGCATTAGACTTAGGAAAAGATAAAATTGTGATTGAATGGTGATCTAAAATTGCATGAATGAATGATAAGTATATCGAGGCAAGCTTTGTTGCAATAATCTTGTATGAGCTAGTATAGATTTGGAATGTCTGAAATATGTATGGTCACTTTTAAATTATCTAATTAATATACCATGATTATATGAATAAATTGTACATGCATATCACATAGTGAGTCGCATATCATTGTCGAGTATGCCTTTGGTGGGACAAAGGTGTATTTGGAAGGCAGCGGGTCTTTAATGAAAGGGACTAGGGTTGCATGACTTATGGACCACCCATTCACATAATGAAAACTATGGTTGCATGACTTATGGACCAACATTAAAAATTGTGGTTGCATGTCTTATGGACCACCATTGGAACTGTAGTTGCATGACTTATGATCTACCCCAAACCCCAAATGGGGGGCGTAATTCATTCACTTATGACTACCGGAAAGTCATATGCTTGCTTGCTCATTTGCTTGTGCATTCATATGGTTGCTTAATTATAACTTGCTGTATAGATATTTTAGCTTGATCGAGTATGTTACTTGGAAAATGAATCTCACTAAGCAATTAGCTTATACCCCAATAGTTTTTGTTGCAGTGTTCCTATTTTTGGATGTTCCGAGAGGACACTTTATGCAGGTTTACTACATTGGATTAAAGAGCTTTTGAGGAAGTCGGGACCTAGTATAGGCATGGACTTCTAGGAAAATCTCTTTAATGTGAATTCAGATATGTGTAATTGGAGCTAAACGATGTAGACTCCTATTATTTTGGCAGGGGTATGCCCCTTTGGCTTTTGTAAAGTTTAACTATTTATCTTATTGTGATTTATATTCTTAATGCTATGTATGTTTTCTTAAGACTACTCGAATCAAAGTGTGATCCTAAAAGTTGTGTGAGTACACCTTACACTCAATATATAAACTTATGGGATGACTAAGGATGCCATACTTAAGTTTAAATATCGAGTATGGTGGACTGTCGCGTTTAGAGTACCATTTGGGGCATGACAACATATCAACGTTTTCTTATTATGAATTTTAAGTTTGTTGTTGGAGTTGAGACATAGTTCTAACTTATCTTTTGTAACTTTTATTATTTTGAAAATATCTCTTAGTAAAACTAGATTTAATTCATCAAAATCATGTCTTTAAGATAGCTATTTTATAAGCCCTTCATATTTTATATAAAATACTCATTTTAGAGTTGGAAAATAAGTTTTAAAAATAGGGTTCTTTTTAAATCCGAATTTCCAAAAATCATTTTTGTTGAAACTAAAATAGATCTTGAACTTTTTGGCATATTCTCATTATTATCATACTACTTCAAGTCTTTATTCACATAAAACAAAGTTTTCATGGCATTTATATACCCAAAACACATAGATCTACTACATCATTCATGTCATGGATGCAAATGCAATATAAACATTATGTAGATGAGGTTAATGAAAGAATATATGCACAAAATATCAATAAGAACAACATATAACAATAATATAGCAAAATATATTAAAACAACTTAAATATAAAGATGCACAACATTATGATGGCAAGAATATCATGCTCTATTGTTTTCCACATCCCTAGCATAAGGCTCATGGGGATTTTGGTGGAACCACACATGTATGATCTTGTCATTACATGTTTTATTTGTAGTAAGGTCAAGATCTATTACCTATTAAATGTTTGGAACTAGAAACTTGAAGGAAAAATTTATGTGTGTGTGTTAGAGAGGGAGGGAGAAGTTCACGACAAAGGAGAGGGAGAGAAACAATTTTCAAAGTTTTGATTTTTTTGTGAAAAGAAGGAAAGTGGAAAGTGGAAAGTGAAAAGTGAAAGGCATAAGAGTGTTTATATAGGCAAAAGGATTAGGGTTTTGTGTGATTAAATAAAGAAAAAAAAAATCAAACAAAATGAGAGGGAGGACAAGGGGAGGGGCGTCGGTTTGGCGAGGTAGGAGAGAGAGAGAGATGTGCACTTTATTTAGTGTAATTTTTCAAAATTTAATTAAGTAATTTAAGTGATAAAAATGTATTGGAAAAGTAAATTGTAAGGAAAATTATGTAAGATTATAAGAATAGGTTATAAGGATGTAACAATAGGGTATGGGTTGGTTGTACTTGGTGAATAGTGTGATTAGAAATAAAAAAGTAGATTAGACAATTAAATTGTCGGTAGTATTGAAAATACGGTAAAAAGATTATAACTATAATTTTTATAAACCGAAAAATTCTTATAATTATATTTTTGAATTCCTTATTAAATTTCGGTTCTAAAGAGTTATATATAATATTTTTCTATTTCTGAGTCCCAGGGACCTGTTTTCAAGAACAGATCTCGATTGGGTTCAAAACGAAAGAATTTCTCTGAAATTTGATCTTTTATGTTTTGATATATTATTTAGTCTTATATTGAAAACCCCCAAATTTTTGTGATCGATTTAGTTTAAACCCTAATTGGAAGGTCAACCAGAAACCCTAAAGTCAACAAAACCCTAGTTAGACGTAATAGTTAAAGTTCGGCAAACCTGTGTTCACAACCTTAAGAAAGTAAGTAAGAGATTAATAAATAGAATAGTTTGTAATAACTTAAGGAAGCTTCAAAAGATTAGATTGATAAAACCGCAAATCGTTTTGAACCCCAACGGATACAATTCTTGGAAAAGGTGTTCTAGGGCTCGAAATAGTAAAAATGTTCTAAATATATCATTAGACTTGTAAAAATATAAGGTTTTCAAAAATATCATTTTTATAATTTTTCGATAAGTAAAAATGACAGATATCGCAATTATACACGTATTTTTTTATTACCGGTACTTTATTAGTCATATCTACTTTACATTATATTATCCATTACTACACTATTCATTTATCTCTACTTGTTCTAACACCTATTCTTACACTCTATATACTTATTATCGTTACTTTTTACCTTTCCCATAACTTTATTTCACATCAACTTTACTTATTATTACATTTAATCAACAAAAATACAAAATAAAAAATCTCTCTACTCTGATGGCCCACCTTCTCTCTCCCACTCAATTTCTTTATTTAAAACACACAAGATTCACTCCTCATTTTCCTATAATTACCTCCCTCCTCTTTCACTTCATTCACACATTTACTACCCACAAATTCACTACCAAATCTCTCTAAAATTCTTCTCTCAAAACTCTCTCCATATACACTCCCAAAAACTCTCTCAACATACCCTCAAACCCCTTTCTACATAAACAAAATCTATTCACACATAATATTCCAAAACCTTCTTTAGGTAAAATTTTCTTTACAAATTTCTTCTTCCCATATCATGTAACTTTACATGGACATGGTGTGAGTTTTCAAAAACTAAATGTTATGAAAGCTACATTATATTCATGTATTGTTCTTCTTCATAAATATCTATTTATATATTTATGTTGTTACTTTACCTTGCTCATATTATTATTGTTATTATATCTAACTAAGTACAATTATGTATCTACATATATATATACATATATTCTTTAGAGCATGTAATTTCACTTGCAATTTATTTACTTTCATGCAAAGCAATTTATTTACTTCTTTCTTTGCAATTTATTTATTTCATGTTGTTTTAAGACTAGTCTCTAGTCTTAGACTTGTCCTCATCAAGTCAAAACAATTTTCTTTCTTTTATTTTGTTTCTTTCTTTTTAGGACTATTCTACTTCTTAGTCCTGGGAGCCTTGAAGAAGCTAAGACTCTCAATACTTGACTTTATTTATTAGTTATGTTATCTTTGCTTGTTATTATTTCTCATAATCATGTCCATAAAGATTGTTGTCCAAATCTTTAAAGCTCCAATAATATTTTAACAAAAAGGAGATTTTATCACTTAAGAATGGTTTATATGAAATGTAAAATCTATGGTTTAAAAGTAAATTTATTCTTTTCCAAGTTTTAGGAAGAACTCACTACAATTTCAAAAGCAAATTTTGGATGGCTGGATGGGAAAATTTGTGGTGAATCTAATCGCTATTGTTTTGGAGCCTAAATGATCTAGTTTGATGAAAATAGTTTTAGAAATAGATAGATATTTTCGAGTAGATAGAAATCGGTATATTATATGCGCAATTCCAAGTTAAAATGACCAAGTTATGGCCATTTTAAATTGGAATCATCTTTTATGCAAACTTTGACGTTCTTATGATATAGTTTAGACAAGTCTCAAGAAAGTTATCAAGAAATACTCATTTTGGGTATTTTCCTTGACTAGGTGATTCTGAGGAAGAATACTCATACGCCGATGATTATTTCGACTAAGTGGATTGTTTGAGCAACTCATCTATATAAAAGAAGTGTCGATATGGCATCATGAGTTTATTTCCTTAAAAAGCTTTATTTGACTGTGCTTATAGTTTAGTCGCATTAGAATAAAGAAAAGGACAAATTGATATGTATGCGAAAAATTGTTGAAAGGATTCTAAGAATATCGAGGTCGGAATTGATTGTCAGTAAATGTTTGTTTTAGTATAGCACTTGATATGTATGAAATTATATGATCATCTTAAATTTGATAATAATGATGCTTTGATATCTTAAATAAATTGATTCATGCATACCATGAAGTGAGTCACATTACATGGGGTTATTATCCTTGGGTGAAAAGGATAGTAACACGGTCGAAAACAATACTTGGTGGTTATGATCGAAAGCGATTGCTTGGCGACATGGAATCAAACCAATGCTTGGCGGAAAGTCCGGAAGCATGGCTCAATCCGAGTAGACCTTATATGTTTGGCGATAATGGTCGAAAGCATAACTTAACTAAAACTACTCGTTTTGAGATTATACATCACTAAACCCCGAATGGAGGGCGTAAATCCATTCAACATATAGTTCCTGGAAAATTATATGCCTTGTTTGCTCATGTGTATGTTGTATTTCACTTGATTGCTTAAATAACTTGTTTGAATTTTACTACACAATAAGTTTACTTATGGAAATGATTCTCACTAAGCCTATTAGCTTATACCCTTATAGATATCTTTTGTAGTTTACCGATTTGTGATTGAGGCCACGTGGATCCTACAGCTAGATATTTTCCTTTTGGTTGAGGAATTGTTTTTTTAGATGAAGTTTAGTGATGAATAAGATGTAAATTTCATAGAGATTTCTTGTAATAGATTATAGTTACTTTTGACGGGGAAATGCCCCTAAGACTTGTAAGACAATGGTTATGAATAAATGAATATTATGAATCCTCTTTTCTTAATTTGTTATTGTATCTTTTTAAGCTTTATAATTCCATGTATGGTCCTATAAAATTGTGAGAGCATGCCTTACACTTAATATTGAAGCTTCTGGTAATGACTAAGGTTGTCATACTTAAGCTTCAATATTGAGTGTGGCGGACTATTACGTTTAGGGTACCCTTTGGGGCGTGACACACACACACATACACACACACACACACACATATAAAGGTAAACTTGTTGACTTTTGTGTAATTTCGAAAGTTATTATGTGTATGTGGTTGCATGGTAAGTTATGGTGGGTTATAGAGCTTTATTTTGCAGCAATTAGGCTTGGTTCAAAGCATGAATTGTCTTCTACACATTAATACATCAAAATTAGCAATTACTTGAAATCAATACAAAGTTTAGAAAAATTTAGTTTATATCTTGTAATTAGTTAATTTCTTATAAGAAACCATATTGAAAAATTGATAATTTAAGAGGTAAGTTTATGAAATTCAATTTTCTAAGTGAATTTTGAAAACATAATTAAGTGGAAAAACAATTTGAAATAACTCAATTGAAAATTTTGAATTTTTATTTCTACTATATTTATTTTACAAAAGATATTATTCTTGAATTTAATCAACATTCCAAGCATTATAACACTCATAATCAAAATATATAAATTTAAATTTTATTTTCTAAACTTGATTTATAGAAAAACTTGGGTTTACACTTATCACGAACCATCAAGTCTTCCATGAAAGTGAACCTAAGAGCCTTTTTGGTGGCCCAAGCAGAAGAGATATTAAAAGTGGAGGAACAAGGGTTTGAATTGTTAAAAGAGCATGTTAGGTTTCTGCCTTGGGACTATTTTTGTCTTCTTTGGGTTTTTTTCTCCTACAAAGGGGAGGCAACGATGGAAGAGCAAATGATGGAAATAGAAAAGGAAGAAGAAAAGGATTTGAAATGAGAAGAGAGAGAGTGGGGAAGAAGGGAACGTGGGCATGGTGGAGATTTTAGGTTGTGTGTGAGTATGTTTCCCGGAATGTCTTTATTTTACATGCTAAATGGAACAGACGACCATTATTAAATCGTGTTGATCCAACGGTCCAAATTCACATTCTAAAATTAGGACATAAGTTGATGACTTGAGTCAAGACAATCCCAGCAACAATGAGTAAATAACAACCCCAAGTAATTCATCATAATTAGTGTCTCCATAATCACCAAGAGAGACCACATCCTTTAATAACTTCGCACTCCACTCGATACAGAAATACCTACAAAAAGAATGAGAATTTTAAGGGATCACATTATGATAATATCCATGTAGTTGCATATAAATTCATACATAAATATAGCTCTTATTTAATGACACATAAATCTATCAACTACGCATTACTCCAATACAAATTCATTTAAAATGCCGTCTTCTTCATTGGCGAACAAACTTTCATTGGTAATGTGGAGAGACAATAAACATAAGGACTGTCATGCCCTAACGGGTATCCTAAAATGTGACAGCCCGTAGTACACAATATTAAAATTTGAGAATGACTACCTTAGTCACTCGGAAGCTTTCATATCGATACAAAGCGTACGTTCACAACACAAGGAGATCGGTGGAGTTATGCATTTCAAGATATTGGCAGCGGAACATTCAAAATAATACTTAATATATTTCATCAAAATATAAAATTCTACAACTTCTATGAGGCATTCCCCTAATAAGTCTCCATAATAACAAAGTCTTACTAGTCAAACAACCAAAACTAGAAGATTTTAGAAGAAATCTAATCTAAGACTTCAAACCTCCAAAAGCATAAGTTCTACCGGTCGGACAGGGTGGTCTCGAATGTAAAATAACGATCTTGCAACATCAAAAGTCTATTGGGGAATAAGCATAACTAGCTTAGTGAGATATTCCTTACACAAAAGTGCTCATGACCAACATTCAAACAAGTTCATTAAACAAGCATATGAAATACAAGCAACTAAATGATCAAACAGTACATATGACTATCTGGTTTTATATGTATGATGGATTTATCCCTCCATCGGTAGTTAGGGAATGATTTAAACTAGGCCCCAATCGACCTCCTTGAAATTTTACGCGTATCTTAGGGTTCTAACGAACCGTACTACTAGTCCCCAGGCTTTCCTTACCTAAAAGAATTGATCTAGCTCGGCTACAACTTAAGGATGTAAACCCCTAAATTTTTGAATCAGTTTAGCTTAAAAACCTAATCTGGAAGTCAATCGGAACCCTAAAGTCAACAAAACCCTAGTTTGACGTAATAGCTTAAGTCCGGCAATCCCGAATAAGCAACCCGAAGAAAGTAAGTAAGAGTTTAGCATGTAGGATAGTGCGTAATTACCTAAGGAAGCCTAAAAAGATCATATTAGTAAAACCACGAATCGTCTTAAAACTGATATTTTTGGAATCCTTATATTTTTACGAGTCTATTGGTATAAACGGATATTCCGAGCTCCAAGACACGCTTTTCGAGCACTGATCCCGTTTGAGTCCGAAGGACACTCGAAATTCACGAATCTGATATTTTTATGTTACCCTATATTATTACAAACTATTTTAAGCTATTGGCTTAATTTCGTTTTCTAGGGTTTGAAAACGCGGGATTGCCGGATCTTAAACATTAGGGTTCGTTATGGACTTCGTTGACCTTAGGGTTCCTAGTTTGATTTCCGGTTTCGTCGAGATGTTCGTAAGATCGTATAATTTTCGAGTTTTGATTATTTTATATTTTTACCTCGACGTCTATGTTTTATCTTATTTTATTTGTGATTATTTAATAGTTTTTAGTTCTCAAGATCGTTTAACCGAGTCTAGGGTTATGAGTTGACTTAGTTTGTCTTTTGGAGAAAATTGAAATTTCTGATTCTGAAATTTATCGAGAGTTTTAAGATTTTCTTGTTGATCGTTACTTGGATATATTATCTTGATTTGCGTGTTAGGAAACGGTTAGGTGATTTGATTGATGTACGAATGTTGTTTCGACCGATAGTTGGATTTTTCCATTTTGTTCTGGAGGGTTTCCTATTTCTCAAATTAAGAAATCTCGTTTTTTATCTTTATTTAGAATTAGGTTTTAACTTGGTTTGCGTTTTAGGGTTTCGTTTCTGGTATTTGTCTTGATTTAGATTTGGTTTTAACTTGAGTTGATTTTTGGGGGTTTACAGTTTTGAACATAGATTTCTAAGAAAATATCTATAGTAGGCTTATATTATAGTTATATTTACTTTGTTAATGGACCATTTTAAGACAGGGGAATGCCCCTAAGATGATGTAAGAGTTTGTTATTTAAATGAAGATTTCATATGTTATTTATATAAGTTCTTGCTTGCTTTTATTATCTACTTAAATGTAATACTCCTATGAGTCTCCTACTATCTTGGAAGCATGCCTTGCATGTGATATCGAAGCTCCTGCATGACTAAGGTTGTCATTCATTAGCTTTAATATTATATATGGTGGACTGCCATGTTTAGGGTACCCTTTGGGGCGTGACATTGAGCGTTTTATTTTTCTTAAGCCAAACCTTATTAAGGTTTATTAGGGGGCGATGAATCAATTTGGCAAGCAATAAGCAATCATATAAGTAAGTAAACAAAACACTTAAACAGACAGATTTGAAGTTGCGATATTCTTACTTCTCATTTCACACATACGCATAGAATCACATATATATATATATATATCCCCAAATTCCCCATACATATCCATTTTCATCTTTTCTTAGTATGCTAATGCCACTATTTTACAAGCACAAGCAAGGTAACGAAATTAAGAGGAATAACTCACTCGTTTATTTTGCAATCTTCTTAGTCGAAGCAATCCGCAAGAAAGGAAATCTCATATCTTTCGTCACCTAGACAAAAGAAATACTCAGGATGAGTATTTCGTAGAAATTCTACTAAAAGTTTCTAATTCTATTTCACTATGTTCGTCAAAATCGCATATGATGAAATTCCAATTTAAAATAGTCATAACTTGCTCATTTTACCTCTGAATTTCGCATATAATATACCGTTTTCTACCTATTCGAAACGCTCTATCCATTTCTAAGGTTATTTATGTCATATAAGGTCATTTGGGTTCTGAAAACCGCATGGTACATATTCAAAACGAATATTTCCAAATTTTGTGAAACGGTTTCCAACTCAAGTTCATTCAAAATTCCTTTAGTAATATATATATATATATATATTGATAAATCCTTTGATTATATTGATAAGCCCACTTCATATGCAAAAATTCAAAAGGAAGTATCTCAACAATTTATTTCATTAAAACAATTAGTAAAACCCCAAATTTTTGGAATCGGTTTAGCATAAAACCCTAAACCGGAAGTCAAACGGAACCCTAAAGGTCAACAAAACCCTAGTTTACCGTAACCAGTTAAGTCCGGCATTGTCGTTTTCTTTGGCCCTAGAAAACGAAGTTGGAATAATTAGCTAGAATAGTTCGTAATAGCTATAGGTTATATAAAAATATCAGTTTTGCGAATTTCGGATGTCCTTTGAATCCGATCAGACATAGTTCTCGAAAAACGTGTCAGGGAGCTCGGAATAGGAAAATTATTCTGAATACACCATTAGACTCGTAAAAATATAAGTTTTCCAAAAATATCAGTTTCATAATTTTTCGGTGAGTAAAAATAACAGATATCATATTAATACGCGCATTTTTTTACTACCGGTACTTTATTAGTCATATCTATCTTACAATACACTATTCTACACTATTCTTTTATCTCTACTTTTTCTTACACCTACTCTTACACACTACATAACCTATAATCCTTACTTTTTACCTTTCCCATAACTTTGGGTCTGTTTGTTTTGGCTTTTTTCCTGCAGATATAGACAGTTTTTCAAACTTTTTGCTAACAAATTATTTATCAAGAAATAGATATAGATAAAAAAAGGTTGACAGTTCTCATCAAAAGATCAAATAGAACAAATATAGATAAAATTTAGATGCAAATCGGATATATTTGCACATATTATTTGAAAAAAGATTCAGATACAGATGAAAAACAGACAATCCAAACAGACCCTTTATTTCACATCTACCTTACACATTACATCTTTCATTTATCAAAAACAAAAAAATAAAATCTCCTCTCTCCTCTCATCAACATGGCCGGCGCCCATGCCCCCCCTCTCTCTCAATTTTGTTTCAATTTTTATTTATTTTCACACAAAAATCCCTCCACATTTTCCTATAAATACCCCTCTCCTCTTTCGCTTCATTCACACATTCACTATCCACAAATTTCTTACCAAAACTCTCTCAATTTCTCCTCTCAAAACTCTCTCAAAATACCATCCCAAAACTTTCTCAAAATAATTCCATAACAACTTCTACCTACAACAAAAACCCATAACCATATACTACTACCAAAGTCTTCTTTAGGTAACCACTTCATAATATTTTCTTCTTCTTCATGTCATGTAACTTTACATGACCACAGTGTGAGTTTCCAAATACTACAAGTTATGGAAGCTACATTATGTTCATGTATTGTTCTTGTTCATGAAAATCTATTTATGTTTATGTTATTATTTTTGTTCATATTATTGTTAATATATCTAAGTATTATTATCTACATATATATAAGTACATATTCTTTAGAGCATATAAGCTCACTTGCAATTTATTTATTTCATGCAAAGCAATTTATTTATTTATTTCTTGTTATTTTAAGACTAGTCTCTAGTCTTAGACTTATCCTCATCAAGTCAAAACAAGTTTTCTTTCTTTCATTTTATTTTATTTTGGGACTAGTCTACTTCTTAGTCCAGGGAGCCTTGAAAAAGCTAATACTCCAATACTTGACTTTATTACTTATGTTATTTTACTTGCTAGTATTTTCTCATAGTTCATGTTCATTTAAATTGTTGTCCAAAGTTTCAAGTTCTAAAAATAAATTAACAAAAGAAGATTTTAACACATTAGAAATAAGTTTATATAGAGAAGGAAAATCTATGGTTTGAAAAACAAAAATAAAGTTATCTCTTTTCAAGTTATAAGAAGAAACTATTAAGATTTTAGAAACTACTTTATTATAAAAAGTTCTTAAGTCACATATTGTTCCACTTTGTTTTATAAAAAAAATAAAATAAAATAAACTTTTATGAATGAATGATTTTTATGAAAAACATAAGGTATGAGAAAAGAATGAGAAATTTTCAAGTAATGATTTTTGCAAACAAATAAACAAAGGAATTTGTGCAAGAAAAATAAATAGAAAGAATAGTGTATTTTCTAAAACTCCAAATAGTATTAGTATAGAAAACTTAGAAAATTGAAAATTTTAATTTTACTTGGGAAAAATAATGAAACCAACATAAAGAATTTTTAGAATAAAGGAAACAAGGTATTCATTTCAAGAAATTTACAAAAACCATTTTTGAAGACTATATTTTATAAAAACTTCAAACGACATTATTTTACTCGAGAAAAATAATTGGACAAACAAAACATTTGAACATGCTTAAATATGAGTTATATAGTTATAAAAGAGAATTTTTAAACTATATAAATAACTAAGCATTTATCAAACAAATTTAGATTTCTGACCAAAGTTGTTTTGTGTTAGAAAATTCGTGGTGACTTGTCGCCACTATTTCGGGGCCTAATGGTGTAGTTTGACAAAATAGTTTTAGAAATGGATAGGTCTTTTGATAGATAGAAATCGGTATATTACATGCGCGATTCCGAGTTTTAAAATGACCAAGTTATGGCCATTTTAAGTTGGAACATTCCTTTATACGAACTTTAAACGTTCTTTTGACATTGTTTTGTCAAATTTCAAGAAAATCATCAAGGAATACTTATTGTGGGTATTTTCTTTGGCTAGGTGACCCCGAGAAGGATTCCTTTACCCGAGGATTATTACGATTATGTGGAGTGTTGTCAACGACTCATCCGCCTAGAGGAATAGTCGACGTGGCATCGTGAGTTTATTTCCATTAAATACTATGCTTGTTGTGCTTGTAAATTAGTTGTATTAGAATTAGGAAAGAAGATAACCGATGTGTATGTAAAATAATTCTTTGAAAGAATTTTAAGAATATCGGAGGGAATTGTTTTAAATGTTTGTTTTAGTTATAACATTTGATTGGTATGAAATTCTTTGACGCTTAAATTCAAAAATAATTATGCTATGACTTTATAAATAAATGAATTTATGCATACCACGAAGTGAGTCACATTGCATTTTGGGTTATTATCTTTGGGTGAGAAGGATAGTAAGTCATGTCGAAAGCAACACTTGGCTTCCCCCAAGATCCGAAAGCGATTGCTTGGCGGCTTAAGGGAAATGCTTGGTGGATGATCCGAAAGCAAGGTCAAATCAAGTAGATTCGGAATGCTTGGCGATGAGTGCTCGTGAGCATAAAACTTTTTAATTAAAACTACTTTTTGAGGTTAAGTATCACCAAACCCCGAATGGAGGGCGCAAATCCATTCAACATATAGTTCCGGAAAACTATATGCTTGTTTGCTCACGTGTATGTTGCATTACATTTGATTGTTTAATCAACTTGTTTGAAATCTTGTTACAAGAAGTTATTTATGGAAATAGTTCTCACTAAGCCTATTAGCTTATACCCCATAGATATCTTTTGCAGTTTCCCTACTTATGGTTAAGGCCACGAGGACCCTGCGGGCAGGTAATTTCTTTTAGATAATAGAAATTTAGATAAAGTTAGTATTAGGATATGTAATATCTTGTAATAGATAGTGATCGGGAAATGTCCCTAAGTTTGTAAAACCATTGATATGAATGAATGATTATTATGAATCCTCTTTTCTTAATGTTTTTATATCTCTTAACTTCATAATTCCATATATGGTCCTCTAAAGTTGTGAAAGTACGCCTTACACTTAATATAAAAGCTTTTGGGAATGGCTAAGGTTGTCATACTTAAGCTTTAATATTGAGTGTGGCGGACTGTCACGTTTAGGGTACCCGTTGGGGCGTGACAGTTTAAGTTGGTATCAGAGCATGGTTAAGAACCTAGGAGTCATAATATAGAATTGGACTTAAGAAGAATTGACTTAGAATAGAAGTAAGAAAGACTTAGATGAAATAGAATGGGTAGAATAAGTTCTCTAATATCTCTCTTTTACATAGATCACAATAGATGAGGCCCGTCTTCAAGCCAAGAACTTCCGAAAAGGACCTTTCGAAACACCAGAAGACTATCAATTGAGACTTAGAGTTCTATGAGAGGAGTTTGCCCTAGCAGGACAACCTAAGACCGTTCAGAAAATGTTCCAAATATGGAAGAGGGGAATGATACAAACTGAATGGAGGGAAGTGGTACAGACTATTCACAACTGCCCTATAGGAAAGAAAATGACCGAGTTGGAAATGAAATATGACGTAGAACGTATCCTGTCATTGCTGAAGATAGACCTATGTTGAAGGAAGCAACATTTGTCCTTAGAGAAGACGGAGAACGAACTTCACCAGATTTCCAAACATGGAGGACAATTGGACCCATGTTTGTTTATGCCCATGATAACCTGATGGATCATCTCGAATGGATGAAGGCAGACATCAACAACATTTTCCACTGGCATGGAGTGTACAGGAAGTACTACAACCCCTAACCCAAGTGTCCATTGAGCCGCCTTCCTTAATGGGAATTCAACTAAGATGAACGAGCCCTATGTCTACGAGACGATGGATCGATAATCAGAGAGGAGCCTATGGAAGAAGATGAAGAGAGTGAAGATTTTGAAGAAGACCAGAGGAAGACAATGAAGCAGGACCGGAAGAAGAAAACTAGACCACTATTGGGATGAGGAACCCCGTAATAGCACCGAAGAAAGGATCATTCGCTACTTAATGGGATGACAGACTCAAGGAAGGCAAGAATCAAACTTAGCCATGAATACGGACAGTGCTCTGCCCAATGAAATTAACAGCATGGAGACAGATGGAACTGTTACTTGGAAAACCATCCATGATATAGTGCCAGAATTGAGTAGAGATGAACTAACCAACGTACATGAAAGATCAAGGGAGGCAGCCCGGAAAAAGGAGGAAATATTTTAGGCAATTCATGAGGGACTGCAACCCAGGATCGTCTAGCAGCAATCCTGGCGATGCACTCGAAGAATGAAGGGAAGGAAAGACGGAACATATCCTTAGAAGTCCAGCTTAGATTTTGTAACTATCGATTAGATCCACGATCTCATTCTATCTTTTAGTTTTCGGAACAATGTTTGTTATTTTCTATGTATTTTCCTTTTTGTGATTTGTCTTATTTCTAATTTCATGCATGAACTTTATTTCTATGATGATGCTTTAAGTTTAATTTCAGAAATTGTCTTGATTTAAATTTTATTAGCGTTATGCATATTAAAGTTTTCGTTATATCCACCAATTTCCGGCAAAAAAATTTAACTAAATTATCAAAGCTTTATAAAACCTAACTTAGGAAAGTTTTAAACAGCCAAAATAGAAGTAGACGAAGAGAGGAACAAAGCGCCTCTAACCAACCGGACATAGAAGTGGGTCAACCTGCTGTTCAAAGAGCCGCCGCACCTCAGATGGACTTACATGCTACGTTAGGACACCTAACCCACGTGTTAGAAGGAATTAGGCAAAACATGCCGGCACAAGCACCTGTACTTGAGACAGCACCAGCAACAGCACCGGCGTCTACACCAACACCGCCGCCACAACAAGCATCAACGGAGGCATCTGTGCATAGGAATATGCATAGCCAAAGTGCACCTCCACCCCTACCGCCAAGGCCATATAAAAGCATGTTACCTAACTTCATAAAAAGCAACCGCTACTTTGAAGGAGCTTATGATAAGCCGGAGGAGACCGAAGATTGGCTTTCCCAAATTGAGATGTCTTTTGATGCATATGAAGTTCCGCCCCACCTGCAAATCAAGTATGGAACGTTCATGCTTCTTCTAAACGCTAGGATATGGTGGGAGTCAAAGAAAAGAGAACTAATGACTCCAATCACTTTGGAAATATTCAGACATGAGTTTTTGGAAAATTATTTCCCAGGAAGTTTACGAGTAAGATATAGTGCAGACTTCTTGCAAATTGCTCAAAAGGGCAGAACGATCGAGCAATACGAGACTGAGTTCAGTAGACTGCTACAATATGCGCCTGATTCCTATAAATACAGTGAGGAGTTAAAAAGACAAGTCTTTATAGGAGGATTGGACGAAGACCTGAGAATGAGGTTGGAAAAATTTGACATAAGAAATTTTCGAGAATTGGTGGAAAGAGCTCGGATCGTGGAAGGAGCAAGGAAAAGGAGAGAAAGAAAAGAAGAAGAAGGAACCCCGATTGTTGAGAAGAAGTTTTATGTAGAATCCAGTTCCATGCCTCCATCAAAGAAATTCAAGATCTCCAACAACTACAATAACGACAGTGGAAGGTTCACACCATAAGACGTTCTGTGTTGGAAGTGCAATGGAGCACACTACCTGAAGAAGTGCCCCCAGTTATTTGGAAAGTGTTTTCTTCTATCGAAATGCAGACCATCAGATATCAAGATGCCCAAACAAAGGAGTTAATACTTGTCATGTCTGCAATTAGGGCATTTTGCCATCAACTATCCACAAGGAGGGAATATTTTGACCCGATCATCGGAAGGAGTTGTTCCTATGAGGATCGAGAAAAGAAGCGGAAGTGAAAGCAGACCAGGATCCATTGCTTTAGGAATTCGAATCTACAACTTGGAGGGACAATGGATAAGTGAAGAGGTAAAAGATGGAAACTTGACTGCTTTGGAGTACATAAGAGGCTATAACAGCGACGAGGGAACCGGTAAGCCTCAACCCTCTTTGTTATTGTTGATATTTTATTTCAAGCAACGCAAAAGTTTAAAGTTTTTTGTTATATGGATGAATAAGAGAATAAGAGTAATAGCCCCCTATCAAGTACGTAAGAGGCTTTCAGTTAGTAAATCAGAATGTTTTACTCTCTTAGAAATCAAAGTGATACATTCTTTCGATATATCTAGTCTAGACTACCGATAGCAAACAATCAACTTAGTTTTAAGATGTAAAATTCCCACATGAAAGGATGATGATACCCAAGAAAGTGTTGGTCGATCATTCAATAATGACGTAAGGACAAGCAGTCGCTTGCGACTCTAAGGAATAATGGAGTTAAGTAATCCTTGGGATAAGAAGTATACCTTCCAAGTAGGATCCCAATGAAAAGTCACAAGGAGAACATAGGACTCATAAACCAATAAGACAGAAAGATAATATTGGTAAAGGACTTGCTATCATAAGAAAAGGAGAGACACATTCTTTCGAGTTGATAAAGGAGAATGAATGACTATCTCAAAAGAAATAAAGAGGAAACCAACCTTTGGAGACATTCATAAATCTCAATAGAAGTTTTAAGAAGAACTCTGGATAAATGATCCAGATTACATTCAAAGAAAAAGACCAACCTGGTAACTAGACTAATAACCTATAAGGAAGACGGAGAAACAACAACAGGAAACTCTAGACCAAGACCTTATGCAATAAAGTATACCACCACGAAATACACCCGTTCAGCTTATAATGGAAGAAAAAGGATAAACCCCTAAGCCAATGTGTTATCTTTTGGAAAGGAACAAAGTGAACATCCACTCCTTGGAAGTGAAAATCTTTGAACCAATTACAAGGAGCGAACTCATTTTCTCAAGGTTTAAGATCACAATATTACCAATTAAGGACCAAATCAAGAAGGAATGACCCTCAGACTCTTTATAAACCCCACAAGTTCTAGTAACGCTTTTTGGACTTGAACCAAGTATATAACACCCTGTTGAATAAGCGAATAATTGACGAAAATCGTGGTATAGTCTGAAGGAGAAAAAGGGATAATCAAAGAATGTAATCTTGAGTATAGGAAGTTAATAAAAGGAATTGAGAGGCTAAAAACAAGGCTTAAAGGAGGAAAACAGCCGATGGGATATTAAAACCAACCGTGTAGAAAGAATAAAAGAGCTTAGATGAGAAGATACAAAGGATAAAGAGAAAATATACGAAGAAAGGTATATTAAAGGAAGCTAAAGGACGATTTAGCACAACTAAGGACAAGGAAGTCAGTAAGAAAGAATCATGAATATGGTTCATCATTTAGGTACAATGACATATTCAAGGAGAACTCAGATATACCAAAGTTCAAGGGATATTAGAGGAAATGAAGTATTAATAAAGAAGTAAGAACACGAATGGACGGAAGGATCTATAAGGACTCAATAATGTCGGGAACCTCCTCGAGATTTTGGATTTCTCATTGGTAGCAAGAAGGCAAGAACGATTATAGTATAAGCTGATTGACTGACAAGAATGGATCGTTTCATAGTCGGTCAGTATAATGCTCTCTATGTACAACCTAACAAAGCCTTATAAAGGAAGATGGTATGAAAGCAAAGAGTCTAGTCAGAGACATGACAAACCAGGACATGAGAATGGAGCAACGAAGAGGAACTAATGATGAATTCTGGAGGAAAAGAGACCCCTTGATGCTACATAACAAACGATCAAGAAGAACAACTCAAGACCTAGGAGGAACAATCAAGAGTATCTCATGAAATGAGAAAAGCACAGGATAGACGAAAGAAATAAGACTAAACAGGAAAAGAAGGACCATAGGAGTTTCAAAATGGAAATCATGTGCGTTTAAGGGTAGGAAATAGTTACCATATGATCTTTTGAAGGGTGATAAGGCAAGAAGGAAGTCTAGATTATTATATAAACATATTGGAGACGTGTGACAAATCCCCATTTAACAAATGGTTAGGGAATCGAGTTACGAAGATAAAAGTTAATGTTTTTGAAGGAAAAACTTTCCTTATGAGGAATACCCAATACAGACATTTATTCTAAAGAATCCAAAAGATAAGAAATGAGGAAATAGATTAAAAGGATCTTTTTGAGGAGATACGAATGAAGCACAACCCAAGTAACCAAGTTTGGTTGGAACCACAATTAGGAATTTCCAAGTTTTGAGGACAAAACTTTCTTTAAGGGGGGTAAGTTGTAAACCCCCAAATTTTTGGAATCGGTTTAGCATAAAACCCTAAACCGGAAGTCAAACGGAACCCCAAAGGTCAACAAAACCCTAGTTTATCGTAACAAGTTAAGTCCGGCATTGCCGTTTTCTTTGGCCCTAGAAAATGAAGTTGGAATAATTAGCTAGAATAGTTCGTAATAGCTATAGGTTATATAAAAATATCAGTTTTGCGAATTTCGGATGTCCTTTGAATCCGATCGGACACAGTTCTCGGAAAACGTGTTCGGGAGCTTGGAATAGGAAAATTATTCCGAATACACCATTAGACTCGTAAAAATATAAGTTTTACAAAAATATTAGTTTCATAATTTTTCGGCGAGTAAAAATAACAGATATCGCATTAATACGCGTATTTTTTTACTACCAGTACTTTATTAGTCATATATATCTTACATTACACTATTCATTACTATTCTACACTATTCTTTTATCTCTACTTTTTCTTACACCTACTCTTACACACTACATAACCTATAATCCTTACTTTTTACCTTTCTCATAACTTTGTTTCACATCTATCTTACACATTACATCTTTCATTTATCAAAAATCAAAAAAACAAAATCTCCTCTCTCCTCTCATCAACATGGCCGGAGCCCATGCCCCCCCTCTCTCCTCAATTTTGTTTCAATTTTTATTTATTTTAGTCACACAAAAATCCCTCCACATTTTCCTATAAATACCCCCTTCCTCTTTCGCTTCTTTCACACATTCACTATCCACAAATTTCTTACCAAAACTCTCTCAATTTCTACTCTCAAAATACCGTCCCAAAACTCTCTCAAAGTAATTCCACAACAACTTCTATCTACAACAAAAACCATAACCACATACTACTATCAAAGTCTTCTTTAGGTAACCACTTCATAATATTTTCTTCTTCTTCATGTCATGTAACTTTACATGACCATAGTGTGAGCTTCCAAAATACTACAAGTTATGGAAGCTGTTATGGAAGCTACATTATGTTCATGTATTGTTCTTGTTCATGAAAATCTATTTATGTTTATGTTATTATTTTTGTTCATATTATTGTTAATATATCTAAGTATTATTATCTACATATATATACATATTCTTTAGAGCATATAAGCTCACTTGCAATTTATTTATTTCATGCAAAGCAATTTATTTATTTATTCCTTGTTATTTTAAGACTAGTCTTTAGTCTTAGATTTGTCCTCATCAAGTCAAAACAAGTTTTCTTTTTTTCATTTTATTTTATTTTGGGATTAGTCTACTTCTTAGTCCCGGGAGCCTTGAAAAAGCTAACACTCCAATACTTGACTTTATTGCTTATATTATTTTACTTGCTAGTATTTGCTCATAGTTCATGTTCATTTAAATTGTTGTCCAAAGTTTCAAGTTCTAAAAATAAATTGACAAAAGAAGATTTTAACACATTAGAAATAAGTTTATATAGAGAAAGAAAATTTATGGTTTGAAAAACAAAAATAAAGTTATCTCTTTTCAAGTTACAAGAAGAAACTATTAAGATTTTAGAAACTACTTTACTATAAAAAGTTCTTAAGTCATATATTGTTCCACTTTGTTTTAAAAAAAAAAATAAATAAATAAACTTTTATGAATGGATGATTTCTATGAAAAACATAAGGTATGAGAAAAAAATGAGAAATTTTCAAGTAAAGATTTTTGCAAACAAATAGACAAATGAATTTGTACAAGAAAAATAAATAGGAAGAATAGAGTATTTTCTAAAAACTCCAAAATAGTATTAGTATAGAAAACTTAGAAAATAGAAAAATTTAATTTTACTTGGGAAAAACAATGAAACCAACATAAAGCATTTTTAGAAAACAAAGGAAACAAGGTATTCATTTCAAGAAATTTACAGAAACAATTATTGAAAACTATATTTTCTAAAAACTTCAAACCAACATTATTTTACTCGAGAAAAATAATTGGACAACAAAACACTTGAGCATGCTTAAATATGAGTTATATAGTTATAAAAAGAGAATTTTTCAACTATATAGATAACTAAGTATTTATCAAACAAATTTAGATTTCTTGACCAAAGTTGTTTTGTGTTAGAAAATTCGTGGTGAACTTTGTCGCCACTATTTCGGGGCCTAAATGGTGTAGTTTGACAAAAATAGTTTTAGAAATAGATAGGTCTTTTCAAGTAGATCGAAATCGGTATATTACATGCGCGATTCAGAGTTCAAATGACCAAGTTATAGCCATTTTAAGTTGGAACATTTCTTTATAATAACTTTAACATTCTTTTGACATTGTTTTGTCAAATTTCTAGAAAATCATCAAGGAATACTCATTGTGGGTATTTTCTTTGGCTAGGTGACCCCGAGGAAGGATTCCTTTACCCCGAAGATTATTACGATTAAGTGGAGTTTGTCAACGACTCATCCGCCTAGAGGAATAGTCGACATGGCATCGTGAGTTTATTTCCATTAGATACTATACTTGTTGTGCTTGTAAATTAGTTGCATTAGAATTAGGAAAAGATAAACCGATGTATATGTAAAATAATTTTTTGAAAGAATTTTAAGAATATCGGAGCCGAAATTGTTTTAAATGTTTGTTTTAGTATAACATTTGATTGGTATGAAATTCTTTGACTGCCTTAAATTCAAAAATAATTATGCTATGACTTTATAAATAAATGAATTCATGCATACCACGAAGTGAGTCACATTGCATTTTGGGTTATTATCCTTGGGTGAGAAGGATAGTAAGCTCATGTCGAAAGCAACACTTGGCGGAAGATCTGAAAGCGATTGCTTGGTGGCTTAAGGGAAATGTGTAAGTCCCCGAATTTTTGGATTAAAGACCTAAACCCTAATCAAAAGTCAAACGGATTCTTAAGTCACCCAAAATCCTAGTTTACCGTAATCGCTTAACTTCGGCATTGCCGTTTTCTCAAGCCCTAGAAAACGAAGTTGGAAAGTTAGCTATTACAATTTGTAATAGCTATAAGTTGTATAAAATATCAGATTGAAGGAATTCGAGTGTCCTTCGAACCCCATCGGACATAGTTCTTGAAATCATGTCCGGAAGCCCAGAATAGGAAAAATATTCCAAATATACCATTAGACTCGTAAAAATATGAGATTTCCAAAAATATCAATTTCGTAATTTTTCGGTAGCTAAAAATATCAGATATCGCTTTTATACGTGTTTTTTCTTACTACCGGTATTAAATTGTCATGTCTACTTTTACATTACACTATTTTCTACTATTTTACACTATTCATCTATCTCTACTTTTTCTTACAACCTAGTCTTACAAGCCATACACCTATTTTTTACACATTTTCATTTCCAAAAAATTACTTGGAAATATATATATAAGCCAACATAAAACATCTTTGGAAAACAAAGGAAACAAAATATTCATTTCAAGAGATTTACAAAAATGAATTCTTGTAAACTATATTTTTCTAAAACTCCAAAACCGACATGATTTTACTTGAGCAACATGATTTGGACAACAAACACTTGAGCATGAATAAATATGAGCTAAGTAACCATAAAAAGAGAATTTTTCAACTATATAGATAACTAAGTATTTATCAAACAAATTCTGATGGATTGAACCAAAGTTGTTTTTGAGTTGGAAAATTCATGATGAATTTTATCGCCACTGTTTTGAGGCCAAAATGGTTTAGTTTGATAAAAATAGTTTTAGAAATGAATAGATCTTTTCGAGTAGGTAGAAATCAGTATATTATATGCACGATTCCGAGTTAAAATGACCAAGTTATAGCCTTAAGTTGGAACTTTCCTTTATATGAACTTTAATGTTCTTTTGACATTGTTTTGTCAAAATTCAAGAAAATCATCAAGAAATACTCACTATGGGTATTTTCTTTGGCTAGGTGACTCCGAGGAAGGATACCTATATCCTGAAGATTATTTCGATTGAGTGGAGTGTGTGAACGACTCATCCGTATAAGAAGAATAGTCGACATGGCATCGTAAGTTTATTTCCTTTAAATGCTATATTGTTGTGCTTGTAATTTAGTTGCATTAGAGCTAGGAAAGACAAATATATATGTATGTAAAATAATTCTTTGAAAGAATCCTAAGAATAGCGAGGCAGGGATTGATTTAAATGATTGTTTTAGTATAACATTTGCTTTGTATGAAATCCTTTGTTCGCCTTAAATTTGATAATAATAATATTATGATATCATAAATAAATAGATTCATGCATATCACGAGGTGAGTCACATTGCATTTGGGTTATTATCCTTGGGTGAGAAGGATAGTAGGCTCATGTCGAAAGCAACACTTAGCAGAGTATCCAAAAGCGATTGCTTGGCAACGTTATGGAAAAGGAAATGCTTGGCGGAAGATCCGAAAGCAAGGCTCAATTCAAGTAGACTTCATATACTTGGCGATATTGATCGAAAGTGTAAATCCCCGAAATTTTTGGATTCGAATTATAGTTTAAACCCTAATCGGAAGTCAATCGGATTTTCCAGAGTCAACAAAACCCTAGTTTACCGCAACCACTTAAGTCCGGCATTGCCGTTTTCTTTAGCCTTAGAAAACAAAGTGCGAATAATTAGCTATAATGGTTCGTAATAGCTATAGGTTACGTAAAAACATCAGTTTTGCAAAATTCAAGTGTCCTTAGAATCTGATCGGACACAGTTATCGAAAAACGTGTTTCGGAGTTCAAAATAGAAAAAATATTCCGAATATGTTGTTAGACTCGTAAAAATATAAGATTTCCAAAAATATCGATTTCATAATTTTTCGGTAGCTAAAAATATCAAATATCGCATTTATACGTGTATTTTCTTACTATCGGCATTTAATTGTCATGTCTACTTTTACATTACATTATTTTCTACTATTCTACACTATTCATCTATCTCTACTTTTCCTTACAACCTACTCTTACAACCCATACACCTATTTCTCACACATTTTCATTTCTAATACAACTTCACATATTTCATTTCTTACTTTTAATTAAACAAATAACAAAAATATATATTTTTCCCTTCCCATTTCCCATTGTTTGCGCCGGCCCTCCCTCTTTTCTATCTATATTGTTTTATTTTTCATTTATTTAATTTATATAATTTATCTCCCACATTTTCCTATAAATACCCCCTCATACTTTCACTTCTTTCATACCACTTCTTTACTAAAGTTACTCTCTCAAAATCTCTCAAGAATTCTCTCCAAGAAGTCTCTTACAAGAAGTCCTCTTCTTCTTCTTTCTTTTAGGTAATATGCCTTCAAGAAATTCCTATGTTCATCTACTTAGTATGAACTTAATGTGTGTTTTCTAAAACCATGAAGGTTAAGAAAGCAACAATAGGTTCATACTTTGTTTTTGTTCATAACCACAATTCCTTTATGTTCCTTTATGTTTCCTTTATAATCATAACTATCTAAATATCTATATAGCTATATAAATTATTTAGAGCATATAAGCTCAATGTTTTGCAATTTATTTACCTTTCATGCAATTTATTTACTTCATTGCAATTTCTTTAATTTCAAGTTGTTATTAAGACTAGTCTTTCTAGCCTTGGACTTGTCCTCATCAAGTCAAAACATTTTCTCTTTCTTTTCTTTTCAGGACTAGTCTTTTCTTAGTCCCGGGGTACCTTGATGAAGCTAAGGTCCCAATACTTGATTTATTTCTTTATATGCTTATTCTTTTAAGTTATTATGTTCTTTTCATATTTTCATAGCTTATGATTCATATTCATGCATGAACATAATGGTTTTGTCTCAACAAGATAAATGAAGGAAACGTTTTCTTAAGATAAAAAGTTTTCCTCTAGAAATAAAAGTATGGATGTTAATGTTTTCCCTAAGAAACTAAGAAGTCATCCTAAACAAGCTTAGAGGAACTTACAAGAAATTTTATAAACATACAAACGACTTATGAAGTAAACAAGGGTTTTACAATAACTTCATCTTTTTCTTTAAATAATAGAACCCCTTTTCATTAAAATAAAATGATCCAAAGAAACCAAGGAACTAAAATATTCTTTTGTGAAAATTATTATTATTTTTACAAATTGTTGGAAACTAAGCTTAGAAAAATAAAAATCATTCTTTTAGAACGCTTACAAGAAATTAAATACTCATTTCAACGTAGCTCAAGATCTTTTTAGAGTAAAATAAGTATTTCAAAATTTTCTCAAGTTCAAATCTTTCAAGACTTTACCTTTTTCATAAATTGAGACAACTTCATTTACTTCATACATTTGTTATGAATCATTATATATATGTATATACCTTTCAAAAAGTTTACAAAATATTTGAAATATTCATCTCTTCAAATGAGCCTTGTGTACAAGAAGGAAAAACAAGTTTTTGCAAATTCGTGGCAAATCTGGTCGCTGATTTTTCGGGACCCAAACGACTTAGTTTTATGAAATTAAGCTTAGAAATGCGTAGATCTTTTCGAGTAGGTAGAAAACGATATATTATATGCGAAATTCCGAGTTAAAATGAGCAAGTTATGGCCATTTTAAGTTGGAATTTCCTCTTATACGATTTTACCGCGATTTTAAGAAAAGTTTAGAATCTTCAAGAATAGAAGTTCATGAAATACTCATTTGGGTGTTCTTCTTGATTAGATAATCTCGAGGAGGATTGTTCGTATCCCGAGGATTACTACGATCAGTGGAAATCCCGAACGACTCATCCATTTCAAGAAAGGTGTCATCATGGCCGAGTGAATTTACTTCCCGTTATTTTTCATACTATTGATTGTGCTTGTAAAAAGTAGTTGCACTAGAATTTAGGCAAAAATCAAATGGAAGTTGTATGATAATATGTTGAAAGAACGTTAAGTACATCGAAACTCGATTTGTTTGTAATAAAGTTGTATGTACATTAATATCTTGGGGTGTTGAAATTGGTTGCTCAATTGAAAGAAGCTAAATATAACTACTAGACTTTAAATTAAGAAATTGTTCATGCACTTCATATGTTGAGTCACATTGCATTCACTACTATACAATTGGTGGGACAAGTATATAATAGTGGTGGTAGAGATAACCGGTATATCATGTAAGTGGCGAGTAGGAGCTAGTAAGAACTACGTAAATTGATGGCTAGTACGAGCCTGTAAATACTACAAGTTTTTGATGGCATATAGGAGCCTGTAAGAACTATAAAAGTATTTTAAAAAGTTGTGGCTATAATTAGCCTGAATACCCAATCCCGAATGAAGGGCGTAATTCATCCAACATATGATTCCCGGAAAGTCATATGTCTTGTATGCTCATGTGGTTGTTGCATTCCATATGTTTGAATAATAAACTTGGTTGATAATTTACTTTGAATATGAATTTTGGGATTTACTCACTAAGCCCATAAGCTTACACCCCTATAGGTATTTGTATTCTCAGGAAAACCTATTTTTGTGCCCGTGGCCTCCCTGTATCCGTGTAAGTTTTATATATTGAAGCTTTTGGAGGAAATCTTCTCGAAGACTTAGATTAGAATTCCTTTGAAATCTTTAATGTAGTATTTTGTATGTTGTAAAGGCTATCATGATCTTTGGGATTAGCAGGGGTATGCCCCTAAGAAATCATGTAATAGACCTTTGGTTATTAATGATATAATATCTTTTATTTCTGGATTCTTGTATGTTCATCTTTACTTGCTTAAACTATATTTCCCAAAAGCATCTCCTATTACCGTGCTAGACGCCTTACATATAATACTAAGGCTTTCGCATGACTAAGGTAGCCATTCTTAAGCCTTGATATTATATGTGGCGGACTGCCACGTTTAGGGTACCCTTTGGGGCATGACAGTTTAAGTTGGTATCAGAGCAACAAGTTTATAGGAATAAAGGTAATATGAATGAATCTAGAATAGAAAAAGATAGATATGTTTATGAAGAAAGGACTTAGATAAGTTAGATAAGTCTAGAAATTCTCAAAAAAGAAAATTAAGGACCTTCTTTGTCTTCTCTAGCTTACCCTTGAATAAGTTAGAGTTAAGGCCCTATGTTTGAACTTAAGAAATGATGAAACCTTTGTGGACTACCGGTTAAAAGTAGGAAGCCCATGTAAGGAGTTTGCCCTATTAGACTGACTTAGAAGTTTCTTACGGTATGGAACGGCCCACATGCCATTACAACCACACCCCTATGCTCCAAGAAGCTACGTTCATTTCCCGAAGCGATAGACATCCAGTTTTCCCCATTTTCTAATTTGGAATTCCATAGGCCGATTATATATCTATGCCCACGATAAGCCAGCAGATCACGAACGGGATGAGGATATTTCCAACCAACATAAAGCCAGTCAAGATTTCGAATGGTTTGATGAGAATATCTCGAATCGAAGACTATCTCACATAAGAAACCTGACTGAGAATGAAGTGATGGAAGTATCCGATGAGGAGCATGCATAACAAATAGAGTTTGATCAACGGGAGCCAAGCACGTCTAAGAATCAACCCTCCCGCAAAGGAAAAAGAATGACGGTCCGAAGCTACTTGAAGCTATTTGTAACCAAGAGGCTAAGGACAACTTCTAGTCCCAACCACCGTAATATATACCCCTCACCATGAAGAAAGATTGAAGAAGGAAGGAAGGATCCATCTGAGCAATCCCATGGGTTCGACAAGAATCTTGTAACCAAATCGACTTAGGATATAGGATCGATCAGTAGTTTAATTTATGTTTTTAGAAAAGAGTTTAATATTTGTTGGATTTTGAATTTCTTTTGTAAACCTTGATTTCTTTATAGGATTTTATTCCCTTCTATGCTTTTTAATTAAATATTTTAGTTTAAACAAATTTCATCTCTTGATTTAGTTGCTTAAACTTCTCTTGTGTGATATTTCTCTTTACATGTTTATTTCTTTGAAAGCTCCCGCAATTTCTGTAACTTCAAATGTAAAAGATTTAATAATCTAGTATTTACATAAACGATTAAAACAGCCGACCTAGAAGAGGATGATCAAGGGTAAGGCAGGCATCAAACAATCTGCCTGAAGAAGTTGACCAACCAGAAGTACCCCCTGTGGCTCCTGCCCTGAACCAGCAAAGCGACCTCCAAGCTACTCCGGGTCAATTAACACAGCTTCTTAATGTGTTAGTTCAACAACAAGAGAGGAACATACGCCCACAGGCACCAGCTCAAGCACCACCCCAGCAGGCACCTCAAGCATCTGTACATGGACCAACAGCACCTGATGCTCAATGACATACAGCACCATTGCCATCTCCGCCACCACTCGAGCATACAGAACTTCGCTCCCAGATTTTATCAAAAGTAACCGTTACTTTGACGAAGCTTTTGGGAAACCAAATGAAGCTGAGGATTGGCTCGCGCAGATAGAACGATCTTTTGCCGCCTATGAAGTTCCTCATCACCTTCGAATAAGCTATGGTACCTATATGTTGAGGTTTAATGCCCGCGTTTGGTGGGAGTCCAAGAGTAGGGAATTGCCACCACCCATCACTTGGGATATGTTTCGGATTGAGTTTCTGAAAAATTTTTTCCCCGGAAGTTTAAGAGTAAGGTATAGTATGGATTTCTTGCACATATCCCAAAAAGGAAAATCCATAGAATAATATGAGACAGAATTCAGCCGACTCCTGCAGTATGCTCTGGATTCTTATAAGTATGGTGAGGAGCTGAAACGACAAGTGTTCCTGAATGGGTTAGATGAGGACTTAAGGATGCGGTTAGAAGAGTTTGACATCCACACCTTCAGGGAATTGGTTGAAAGAGCAAGAATTGTTGAAGGGGCCAAGAAAAGGAAAGCTGGGACTTCTGAGAAGAAAGTGCATGTGTTTGGAAGGAAATTTCAACCAGGAACAAGCTTCAATTTCCCTTCTAAGAGTTTTAAACCAATTAGTCACCTTAAGGGAAATTTCGATGGACAAAAGGATAATTCCAAGGCAGCAGTAAGTTGTTGGAAATGCAAAGGAGCACATTACCCGAAGAGATGCCCCCTTCTCCATAAAAAATGTTATTTCTGTGGTGACCCGAGCCATAAAATTCCGGATTGCCCAAAGAAAGCTTCTACGACTTGTTTCGTATGCAAGCAAATGGGACATTTTGCCAACGAGTGTCCCCAAAGAAATCTCACAACAAATCGACCTGTTAGATCTTTAGGAGGACTTGCCCTGACAAGGAGTGGGAATGGAAGCAGAAGTCGCTCGGCATCATCTATGCATGGGCTAAGAATTTACAACTTTGAAGGACAATGGGTTTGTGAGGAGGATGCCGAAGAAGGAGTAGAGTTGGCTGCCCTGGACTATGGAGAGGAGTATGACTATAGCTTGGTTGCAGGTTAGCCTCAACCTTTAAAATATCTATTTGTTTTGAAATCTGTTGAGTATAAAGTTATGGTGTATGTTGGAAATAATAGATGTCTAGGGAACTTTACAAAGACAATAAGAATAGTAACACACGCGTCTTGAATGCAGGAACCATACAAATAGGGGACTTGACCGCTTATACCCTCTTCGATACCGGTGCAACGCATTCCTTTATTGCCGCTAGTATAGCCTTGAAGATCGATTTACCTATCACCACAACCACAACAAGTTTTCGTATAAAAACCCCCCACCGATAGTGTGGTGACTACCAAAGAAGTAATAAGGAATTGCCTCATGAAGATACAAGGCCATGAGGCAACCACCGATCTTTAGTTTAAATATGTAGAATAGCTCATAGTAATATAAGTTTGTTTAAAAATATCAAATTGGTAAATTTTTTACCTATTTTGAACCCGTTCGGATACAGACTTCGAAAAACGTGTCCCGGGGCTCGAGATATCAAAAATATACCATTAGTACCATTAGACTCGTAATTCCACAAGATTTCTAAATATATCAGTTATGTAATTTTTCAGGTTATAAAAGTTACAGTTATAACCTTTTATCGTATTTTCATTTATACCAGTAATTGATTAGTCTTTTGCACTATTCATTTTATTTCATTATACAATTTTATTATTTTTATAATGTATACCCCGAGCTTCCTAGAAATCAAGTAAACTTCGAAAACCGGAAAATGAAACCCTAAACTGGTTTAGTTCAAACTTTGTGAGAAGGACTTAGAAACCCTATATCCGGCTTTTCTTCGGTTTCATATCAAAAGAAATTTTATAAAATAATATAATATGTAATATTGTTTCAAAGTATTGTAAACCCCGGTTTTTCCAAGTAACCAAGATAACTCAAGAACCGGAAACCAAAACCCTAAATCGAAATAGGTTAAGACTGGAATGAGAACTAGGAACCCTAATTCCGGCTTTTCCTCGGTTTCCAATTAAGAAACTTTTATAAGAAAATTTAATTTTGAATATAGTTCTTGATTATATTTCAAACCAAGAAAAGATCAGATTTTTAGGAAATTTCAACTCCGGGTCATCCCGAGACCCATTATAGAAAAGCGTGCCCCGGAACTAGGATTTCAAAAATTACTTGTGAATACTCATTAGAATCGAAATAAAATAAGGATTTCAAAAATATAAATTTTATAATTTTCCGGCTTACGAAAAATACAGTTATAACCTTCTTATTCGTATTTTTCTTACTACCGGTAATTAAGTTGTCTTGATTACTATTCATTACTATTCACAAGTACAACCTATGACTACCTATTTGTACACCCTATACTTGCAACACTTGCCATCACTCAATCAATCTCTTTTCTAAAGACTTTTTGTCTCTTACTTATGTTATAATTTATGAACAAATTTCACTCAAATCAAATCAAAGACAAATCAAAGTAAGAAATCAAATTTTTCACCCTTTTTCCTCATGCACTGGCCGCGTGAAACCCCTCCAACAAGCTTCAATATGCAATTTTTTTTAGTTGTTTTATTCCATTTTAACCTAATTTCAAATGCTATATAAACTACCTTTTCTCTCTCTCTCTCTCTTCATTCTTCACTTTTCAAGTTTTACAAAAGGTAAAACACTCTCATTTTCTCTCCCTCTCAACCCTCAATGCCGTGAGCCTCCATGCCCCACACACACACACAACTTGTTTTTTCCTTTTTTTACTCCTATTTTACTCCAAGTAAAAGAACTTTCACTCCTTCTACTCATAGATCCTTGTAATGGCAAGGATATTCTTGGATATTTCAACTAAATATCCCCATGATCTCTTGGTAGGGACAATGAAATATCAAAACAATAATACCAAACCATCACAAAGTAGATCTAACATTTAAAGGAGCTTTTAAGGCATAAGCTTTGTTTTTCATCAAAAAGTGTTTTGAACAAAAGATCTTTTATAAAAATGTAGTTTTTATGTTTTCAAAAGTTATTTAAGCACTTGATATAGTAGATCTATCATTTTTCTACTCATATTCATCTAGGCATTTAAGATCTCATCATTATTTTGAGTTTATGTACATTAATAGTCTTTAATGCCTTTGTCCTTAGTAAATAACCTTCCTAGTATATAGATCTATAGGTAGATGAGTTAACAAAGTCAAAAAGGAAAACACTTTTCAAGAAATGACTTGTGTAAATTCGGATGACTTGAAAAACCTAGTTCAAAAACCCATCTACCAACTTTTAAACATGTGTTTTACAAGAAAAATGAAGCCTATAGGTGATAGATAATGTTTGGTAATTTTTCATGAGTTTAGATGAGTTTTTACTAAAGAAAATATTTGAAACAAGAGATGAAGTCCAATAGAAATTTTGAGTTAAAAAGTCTTGTAGGCAAATTCGTAATAATGGATAGATGGTTAGAAAACACTAGTTTTCCAACTTCAAAAATGATATTTTCTTAAATAAATGAAGTCCTTAGGGTATAAGTAAAATAAATACTTAAAGTTCTAAGTATAAAGTGCATTTTTCTTAAAATAACCAACTTGAAAAAGAAGTTTTCTAAATTCGGATTTTTGGAACTACCCTAGTGTAAGACCCACTTAAAAGTTTACAAATGAAGATTTTATTAAAGAAATAAAGGCCTTAGGATATAACTAATATAAGGATCAAAGTTTCTTTAAACAAAGTGGAGTTTTCCTAAGAAAAATCCTTAGAAATAGTAGGTGTGACCAAATGTAGCAAAGTTGATTTTTAGACAATGGCAAAATATAGTGTCATAAGACAAAGTTTATTTGAAATTCTTTAAGTCTAAAAAGTTATAAGAACTTAGGCTCATTAAAGTTCATGTCATGACATTCATGATAGGGAAAATCATTACCATGGCATTTAGTCTCATTTTGTACTTAGGAACCTCAAGTGCATTCATGAAAACCGCATTTTCGGAATCAACACAACCGCTGTACAGATCTGATCCCTCATTTCCGAGGCTTAGATATTTTCAAAACTTGATTTAAACTTCATATTTAGAGAGCTCTTTCGAAGTAGATAGAAATCGATATAAAATTTGCGAGATTCCGAGTTAAAATGACCAAGTTATGGCCGTTTTAAGTTGGAATTCCCGCTTAGGACGCGAATTACGAATTTGATAGTTCGTATGAAGTCGTTGGATTAGTTTGAGTTGAAATACTTATTATAGTATTTCTTCCCTTTTTAGGTAATCCCGAGTTCGACGATTCCCTACCACCGGATTATTATTACTAGAAGACTGGTGATCCAATGGCCAAGTGAGTTCATTTCCTAAGTAATTATGCTCATTGAGTGTGCTTGTAATTGTAGTAGCACTAGACTTAGGTAAAGATAAAATTATTGATGAGAAATGAACTTTTCCTGTTGAATGAATGATAAGTATATCGAGACGAGACTTGTTGAAATAATATTGTATGAGTTAGTATAGACTTGGATCGTTTGAAATGCTCTATGATCGCTCTTAAATTACATAATGAACTTGCTACGATTCTATAAATAAACTGTACATGCATATCATTTAGTGAGTCACATTGCATTACGAGAATGCTTTTGGTGGGAACAAAAGTATGATCGGGAGGCAGCGGGGCTTCGTTAACATTAAGGATCTGTAGGGTCACTTAAGTTAATGGGCAGTGGAGTAGACACTATAAACCAATACATATAAACAGGTGGAGGACCACCTTCGTTAACATCAAGGGCCTATAAGGTCACTTATGTTAATGGGAAGTGGAGTAGACACTATAAACCACAAGAGAAAATATTGGAATTGTGGTCGCATGTTATGGACCACCCCAAACCCCGAATGGAGGGCGTAAATCCATTCACATATGGCTACCGGAAAGTCATATGCTTGTATGTTCACGTGCTTGTGCATTCATATGATTGTTTAAATAAACTTGTTTGTATATTTTACAATTGAGTATATTATTGCGGAAATGAATCTCCCTAAGCTAGTGTAGCTTATACCCCAATAGATGTTTAAATGAGCAGGTTTTTCCCCGAATGCTAAGTGGGGACCGAGATGGTTGAAGCCGGGAATGATTTCAGGATTTCGACGAAATATAAGAGTGCTTGAAGTTTTTGGCTAAGCTTTACGATTTGCTTTGTAATAGCTTTATGTAGTGAAGTCTTGGGATGAATGTAGTTGAAGGTTGATGAATTGTATTTTGAAGTATAGGTTTTTGTATTTGGAGTATAGTGGATTGTATTTCCTTTACATTGTTACTCAATTGTACCAACATAAAACGTATCATTCCGATGTGTTTCCTTTGTGTGTTAGACGCCTTGTATATAATATGGAAGTCTTCGCGTGACTGAGGTGGTCATTCTTAGGCTTTAATATTGTGTACGGCGGACTGCCACATTTAGGGTACCCTTCAGGGCGTGACACGTGCTACTCCTACGCAGGTCGATCGGTATGGTCCGAGGACTCGTTTAGATAATAAGACCCGGTATCAAAGCTCATTCATAGGGAACTAAGGCACACCGGGGATGCATTCCATGTGTGAGCCTAGTCGAGTCGAGTGCTATGAGCCGAGGGCTTGGGGACAAGCAGCGGTCGTGTAGACTTCAATACCATCCCTAACCCAAGATACGGAGGGCGTAAATCCATTCTTTGTGTGGGTTCCGGATACCCATACATGATTATTTACTCATGTGTTTGTTCATGCATAGCATATGGTTGATTATAACATTACTTGTTATGGTACGGAATTAAGGGAATTCTCACTAAGCTAGTGTAGCTTATACGCCAATAGTGGTTTATATGAGCAAGTTATCTCAAGAATGCTAAGTGGGGACCGAGATGGTTGAAGCCGAGAATAACTTCAGGATTTCGGCAATGAATAAAAATGTTTGAAGTTATCAACTAGTTTTATAATCTGCTTTGTAACAGTTTATGTAGGGAAGTTTGTGGATGAATGTAATTGAAGTTTAATGATTTGTATTATAAAGTATAGTGATTTGTATCTGCAGTATAGTGAATTGTATTTCCTTTACATTGTTTCTCAAGTTATATCAACGTAAAATGTATTACTTCGATGAGTCTCTCCATGTGTTAGACGCCTTATACATAGTATAGAAGCCTTCGCGTGACTGAGATAGTCATTCTTAGGCTTTAATATTGTGTACGGCGGACTACCACGTTTAGGGTACCCTTCGGGGCATGACAAAGCCAGTAAATCTACAAACATTAATGGTCGTATGAGCCTGTAACCTCCGAACCCCCAACATGGAGGGCGTAAAATCCATGCTCCACATGGTTTTCGATTAATCTTGTGTATTTTGTTTGCTCATGTGATTGGTGCATTCTCATATGATTGTTTAAATACTTGTTTGATATATGAAAATGTTTTGTAGATGGAAGTTATCTCACTAAGCTAGTTTTGCTTATACCCCTATAGCTTTTTGTTACAGTATGATTACCTATGGTTGGCACCAAGGAGCCCCGTTTGCCAGGTATGAGCCAAAGTTGCTAGGAGTTTTTGGAAGAAGTTATATGTATTTAGTTTTAAACATAGACTTATAAGAAAAATCTCTATAGTAGACTTATGTTATAGTTATGTATTTTTGTTGATGGTTTAGTTAACAAGACTATTTAAGACAGGAGAATGCCCCCAAGAAGTTGGAAGAGATTATTATCCAGATGAATATTACATGTTTTTATATAAGTTCTTGCATGCTTTTATTGTCTACTTAAATATAATACCCTTGTGAGTCTCCTACTATCTTGGAAGCACGCCATGCATGTGATATCAAATCTCCTGCATGACTAAGGTTGTCATTCATTAGCTTTAATATTATATGCGGCGGACTGCCAAGTTTAAGGTACCATCCGGAGCATGACAATACTAAACAGTATCAACACTGCCCACACGCCAGTAGTGTACACGCTCAACGTAGGTAGCGTACGAGGTTATGTCGGCAGCGTAAAAGCCAGCGTACATGGTAAATTTGGTGGCTTATAAGCCAGCGTACCCTAATACAAAATAATATGTAAAACCTAAGAACGTCGGCATCTGGGTACAAACGCTAGTGTGTTGGAGCCGACGTACACACATGTTTTGCCTACTTGAAGTCTTTATTACACTAACAGAATATATATAATAAATAATAATAAACATATTTATATATATGTGGTGTATCAAAACAGAGATTACTAAAAAAATAAATAAATACAATACTTAGAATAACAATATGTTTATATTTGACAACTTCTAAAACCCTAAAAACTATAAGGGAATATTAAGTTTTATAAGTAACTATAATCGTTATATAAGGGTTTTATATAAATAAATAGATAAGAATGGAAATTGAAATAAGCTAAATTTATGAATAATGTGACTTCTAAAAATGATAAAATATTTATATAAAATAGATCTAGAGAAATACGACGACACTAAACAATAGTAAACAAATATGAGTTACTATAATGGGTCAGTTAGAGATAATTTAAAAGTAGTAATAATAATTATAAAATATAAGCTTGTTAAATATTAATTTCTTCGAATAGCAAATAATGTATATAAATATCCAACAAGATCAAGACAAGCAAACTAAAAATAAATGTTAAATAATAATTGTTATCGTAAGACCATTAACGGATCAAATACGTAATAAGAACCGAGCCAAATATCAATTGAAGACGCTAAACACTTATAGGACTTTAGTTATATAATCTATGTTTTATTGATGAATATTTTATTCATCTCAATAGGTGACTTTAATACGATAGAGGACTTTTCGGCTGATAACTATGATTAATCGCTATGAGCAGGTGAGTAACTCAATCATATTATACTGTTGTGCTTATAAATAATTGAATATGTAATGCAAAGATAATAATATGATTGTTTTGATTGAAAGGTGTGGTGATCTGATTGTATGATTGTTAATATACCATTACAAAAGTGATAATATAATGGTATGATGATGTGAAATAGTATGATTATTATTATGTGTAATGTATGACCGCCATGAAAATAAATAAGATTTATTGATTTATTAAATAACCTAGTCATGCATTACACGTACTACATCATTACATATCTAAATGGGTGACAACCTGCTACGTATTAATATTTCGATTCTTTGTTAATGCTTGGTTTTTCTAAAGTGTTAGTTCATCCAAGGTTTTCTTTGTTTCGTCAGTCCTATGGGATCTAAGTGGCAATGAAGAATACCACTCGTAGTATAGCTTTTGAAATGATTAATACTTAGGAAGTTTCTAAGGATGAATACAGGAAATGGTAAGTTAAAATAGTTATTAAGATTGATAACCCTGAGATGATAAATCGTTGATTTTCCTATAAACTTAATCTCTCTTGGGTAGGTGGGTCATAAAGTGAATGTTCTTCAACCCTAAAAAGAGGGCGTAAATCTTTTTCCTGTTTGGATTCTAGATTATCCAAGCTTATATCTGAGCATATGTTTGAGTGATTGCATTACATATGATTTGTTAATAACTTGCTTGATATGTAATATGTCTGGTTATTCACTGAGCCATGGTTTCGCTCACACTCCCATAGTCTTTTCATGTTTACGCTTTGACTTTGATTAGTTACTTCCAGAAATATGGCTCCGAAAAGAGCTTAAGAGCTGAAAGCCTAGGGTTCTATTTAGGATTACTGGTTTATATTTTCCTAGAATAGATTAGCTAGTATTATCTTATCAATTATGTATGTAGAGAATTACAAAAAGGTTACATGGTTTGTAATAATCTATGATACTCTTTGATTGAGATGATTGTTATTTACTAATTTATATCTTGTATGTATTTGTCCTTCTTATTAAAGCAACTAAAAGATCCTATTATTTTGAAAAATATGTCGCTCTTTGAAGATAATCTAGTGATAGTATTTAAGTGTGACTTGTCTACTTCTACTAAGATACCCTCGGGGCGTGACAGCTTTAAGTTGGTATCAGAGCATGGTTGCTAGTATAAGGAAGATAAATATGTGGAAGAAATACATTGGTGAATGTAGTAAGGTTAGATCCAATTAGCACCCTTTAGTAATAGTTGGGTAGTTATGGGTAGAGTTACATTGTATAATTACGAATAAAATATGTGTGATTATTATTAATCATGCAAATTTTGTTATGTGCAGACTAATCCTGCTACATGCCATATTAGATGGGAGATATTTAGTATGTAGGAAGAAGAAACTCTAACAGATTACAGACGCAGATTGTAGGTCCTAGTAGAGGATTTGTATCTATGTGGGATTACCAAGACCCTAGAAGAGATTATGAGCACTTGGAAAAGAGGATTACAACCTTTATTTAAAGGATGGTTCTTCCTAATGGAGAAGGCGTTTCCAAATAACGGATAAGCTATAGAGACACTTTATAGATTCGAGAGGTTAATAGTGCAGAAAGGAGGTTGATAAACCAAAATTATTCCTATTTTATGAATGCCAAATTGGACTTTTATTGATCATTTTATTGATAAATATTATGAATTTGGTACTTAAAAATATTAATTTATGTTTTCAGGCCTTTAAAGGAGTTATTTTGTGGAAAGAAGGAAAAATAGGTCAAAAATGCAAATTTTTGACCAAAAAGTGGTTAACACAATAAAGACATGCCATGTCTTTTAACCATGTCAAGGAAAAGCACAATTAAGGTCTAAATCTTAAGTTTTGAAAAGACACAACAGCGACATGACTTGTCATAAACCATGTCAATCTGGAAAATTAACTTTGCAAGGGACATTTCTAGGACAAGCCGTGTCCCAAGTCATGTTAGTGAAGAAAAAAGACCACAGCAAAGGACACGACTCTGGGACAAGCCGTGTCCCCAGCCGTGTCAATTTTTACATAGACGAAAACGACCAGACATACTCAAGTGACACGACCTGTCCCTAAACCTATCGATTTGATAGTCCGTTGCTTTTTGAGAAACGACTTTTTTATTGAATAGTAACCCCTATTTATTAAAGAAACGTCTATTGGACATTAAAGGGGTGTTACTTTGAAAAGCCAAAAGACCTGTAACTCTCGTAACTTCCCATTTCCTCCATAATGAGCATTTAATTCCATCTATGTGAGATTCATTATAAATTGAAGATGGAGGAAGAATCAACAACAAGGAAGCAAGAGAGCAAATATAGAAATTATACACGAGTTCTTCAGAATTCCAACAACAAGTCAAGATTATCACAGATTGAAGATCCGAAATTTTTTAGCTTTATTCTTTTCAGGTAGTATCATATTTCAATTTTCTGTTTTGAAATTCATGTATTATCATTAGACACTATGGAAGAGTGAAATTACAGAGCTGGGTCTTGTTGAACTCCATGTTTATCATGCGATGAGGCTTTGAGCTTAATTAAAGATTGAAGTTCTTTTGTTTAACTGCATGCTTTTAATCGTTTCTTAAGTTGCTATGTCCAGAAATACAAATTTATGACTGATTTCATTTAAGTTAATTGAAAGATTACTTTTATTCTTTGATCTATGCAATTGAAGAGATTTGTTTGTAATTCTAGACATAGAATAGCAAGAATCTTCTATTATGAAAATGAAAATGAGTTCATGTCATTAATGCAAATTTGGGTTGCTATTGATTGAGGAGACATCCTAATTGATTAATCTAGGTTTAGACAATTTGTTAGATTCGAAAGAATTGACATTTTACTTAAGGAACTCTATAGCTTTAGAATTAAATCTTATATATCTAGTATGAGTTGCCAAGGATTCACATGATAAATTGGAGGTAAGACAAAATCTAGATCATTTATTCTTATTGACTCTTGCTTGTTTGTTATTGGATCTGTGTTAATATTGTTCAAAGTAATTTAGATAAAATAGTAAATCATCAAAATTGTCGTTTCATAGTAGAGAAATGATAATACTAGTACTTGATATCCAGATCCTAGAGGATGACACCCGTATTAATTCTATTCTACAATTGATAGGTACATTACCTATTATCTTTATAGTGAATTAAGAACGGGCCTTTATAAATTTAAAACTGCTCTTGAAGACAACTATTAGAGGTGGTCTAGAGATTGATAACATAGCATTCATAGTCTCATATAGATCTGTGAGACCAAATCCTCCTGATTTTACCAATGTTGTCAGAACCGGACCGGGGTTTGACCCGGACAAGCTAGGGGGTCAGGGGTCAAGGGGTCGGACCTGGTTCAACCGGGAGTTGAACCGGGGTCTCGAAAAAATAAAAATATAAGAAATAATTTAATTAAAAAAGACCAATATATATGTAATCACTCAATTAAATCTATATTTGGATCAAATTCATCAATTAATTATTAAATAAATATGATTTAATGATTATATTTTATAAATTTATAATAAAGTATGAATAAATATTTAAATTTCTAATTTTTTATTTTTATTTTTTTGAATCCGGGTCAACCGGTCCGAGTCGACCGGTTCAACTCGGTTCGACCCGGGTCAATCTGGGTCTCGCCGGTTCGTTCTAAAAATGAGTTTTAGGCGAGATCCGGCCAGGCATTAGTACCGGTTCCGGTCGAACCCGGCCGGTCCGGGCCGGTTTTGACAACCATGGATTTTACAGTTTGGGTATCTATTGGAGGAGAGACGATTTATGCTCATGATGTTCGATATGATCACATCCGGGTGAGAGATGATACAGCCTATGATGATGGCTGGATGCTTGCACGGGTGATCAGATGCAACTATTCCAGATGTGTATTAATGAGGAAGCCTCCCATTATACCTGAGATAGCAGGTAAGTTTCAACGACCCTTTTGTATGCAACATGGTATAGTACAGGAGTCAATTCAGACTACAGTTCATAAGAGAAGTATAACAGCGGACCTGTTAGATGAAAGAGAGGGAAAGAGTCAAAGGATTAAGGCAGAAAAGTATGTCTCCAATTATAATTATGCCAGATGGATCGGGATTGCACATGGAGGGTAGATTGAGAGAGATGTAGCTCCTAGTTCCATGAGTGAACAGAGGCCTACTCCTAGAGGTATCCGGAAGATGGATATGGATCTGACCTGGCACCACCAGGAGATAGGGACACGAGGATTGATATTAGTGACGGTAGCTCCGAGGAAGAGAACGATTACCCTCAGTTAGGCCCTCAGGAGAAGGGTAAGGGTCACCTTTATCCTAGCCTTTGAGTCAAATATAGTAAACTTGAGTTTTAGCTTGTTTTAGCACTCAACAAGCTCCCTTAGTGATTATATTGTTCTTGGGTGAGTTAATACATATTTGAGGTGTTGATGCAAAAGAAAAATATCATTTAGAATGAGATAAGCATCAAGACTAACTTATTTTCATGAGAATATGGTGGTTTTGAAGTTGGGTCTGCTATAGTAGTGATAAATGGTGATTTTGGTATGTTTTGGAGTTATGTATTATTGTAAGTTGTTGTTAGCAAGTTAAAGTGATGAAATCTTGCATACGCATATTGGGAAATTTCAAAAAAACCATGAAGATATTACTATCAAAACTAGGTGTTTTAGGCTTTTAACTTTGATTAATCATGTTTTAACAAATAGGAGATGAAAATAGAAAAGACTATAAACATGGTCATCTAATACCTTTAAGATCACAAAAATTGTCTTAAAACATGATTCTAATAAAAATATCAAGTTTTATGTAAAATGCCCCAAATCTAAAAAAACATGACTGGTACATGAGGTTTTTGTACATGCGTACTTCTTTCTTACCTTCAAAAACTCAAGAAACAAGTTTCCTAGAAGAAAAGCACAAGTTGTGTACCTATCATGTACCTACCCATGCTTCTCTCTGTCCTTCAAAACTCAAGAAACAAGTTTCCCAAGAAAGAAAGCACAAGTTGTGTACCTATCATGTACCTGCCCGTACTTCTCTCTAACCTTAAAAAACTCAAGGAACAAGTTTCCCCAAAATAAAACCACGAGTCGTGTGTATCTATCATGCACATGTTGTGTTCCTTCCAGCCTCTCTTTTTTTTCAACTTTTCTTATCCAAATTGCATGAAACTTGACTTGATTCCTTCCTTAGACTTAAATGACTTTCTAAACACGGTCTTTAAGTAAAAATGTCTAAGTCAAGGTTACCTAGATATAACAAACAATACAAGAGGATTAAAGATAATTAATCATGAACTAATTTTGGTTTCGATCATGAATAGGTTTAGATTTTAAGCTTTAAGGAGATACTCAAGGACTACTTCGATTATCAGGTATGCAGTAATTACGTGTTGCTTGTTTGGATAGTATTAATAATTAGATTAAGAATTTAAACTCAACTAAAATTGAGTATTGGTTACTACTTGGCCGCTCACTCCATGAGTGGCACCCCTAGACTGGGTTGTAAGTCTGATCACAACTTCGGGATAATGTAATAGTTTAGGTGCCTAGGCCCCCCACAGTATGTGGTTGGGCTTAGTAGGTAGTCGATAGAGAAATTTCTAAGATCGACCGGCTGACTAAGAGTAGGTTTGAAGTTGTGCCTAGTTATACGGCATCATAAGTCCCTATATAAAGTGTAACAATAGACCATGCCAGTTAGTGGTAACCTGTGAGGAGATTGTAAACCCCCAAATTTTTGGAATCGATTTAGCATAAAACCCTAAACCGGAAGTCAAACGGGACCCTAAAAGTCAACAAAACCCTGGTTTACTGTAACCAATTAAGTCCAGCATTGCCGTTTTCTTTGGCCCTAGGAAACGAAGTTGGAATAATTAGCTACAATAGTTCGTAATAGCTATAGGTTATATAAAACATCAGTTTTTCGGATTTCGGGTATCCTTCGAACCCTATCGGACACAGTTCTCGAAAAACTTGTCCGGGAGCCTGGAATAGTAAAAATATTCCGAATACACCGTTAGACTCGTAAAAATATAAGGTTTTCAAAAATATCAATTTCGTAATTTTTCGATAGCTAAAAGTAACAGATATCGCATTTATGTAAAGAAGAAAATCTCTAGGAAGGAACATGGCCCGTGGCACCGCACGATCACATCTAATCCAACTCTACGCGTAGGAGTAGCAGCCTTCCGAAATAGATGTGACTCGATGGATGCTATACGTGAGCGTTTTATTTTTCTTAAGCCAAACCTTATTGAGGTTTATTAGAGACGATCAATCAATTTAGCAAACAATAAACAGTCATACAAGTAAGTAAACAAAATTATTTAAACAAACAGTTCGAAGTTGTGGTATTCTTAATTCTCATTTCTCACATAAACATAAAATCACGTATATACACATAATCCCGAATTCCCCAAATATATATCCATTTTTATCTTTTCTTAGTATACTAATGCTACTACTTTACAAGTATAAGCAAGGTAACGAAATTAGGAGGAATAACTCACTCGTCCATTTTGCAATCTTCGTAGTCGTAGTAATCCTCAGGTAGGGTATTCCCATATCCTTCATCACCTAGACAATAGAAATACTCGAGATGAGTCTTTTATGAAATTTCTATTCTTGGAGATTCTAAACTTTTCTTAAAATCGCGGTAAAATTGTGTAGGAGAAAATTCCAACTTAAAATGGCTATAACTTGCTCATTTTAACTCGGAATTTCGCATATAATATACCGTTTTCTACCTATTCAAAAAGATCTATCCATTTCTAAACTTATCTTTATCATAAAAGGTCATTTGGGTTCCGAAAATGTTAGGTACAGTTTTAAAACGAATTATTTCTAAACTTTTGCAAATCCATTTTCTAACTCAATGTCATTTTAAAGAAAATCCTTTTGTAACAATATATGTATATAAATATGTATTTGAATAAACACTTTGAATATATAGGTAAGCTTACTTTATATGCAAAAATCCTAATGGTAGTGTCTCAACAATTTATTTCATAAAATAATTCATTTTAACTTTGAAAATTTCTTTTCAAGTATTTAAAGAAACTTTATATTTTCCTGGGTTGTTATAAATGAGTATATTCTTATTTTATTTTCTTCATTCTTTTCCAAGGACAAATAAATTTTCTTTTAACCTTAGTTTTTCATAAGTTTTACTTTAAAATCAAATTTATCAAAAGTATATTAAGTTGATGAAACCTTTTCATAATTTTGTTTAGGATGGTTTTAGAAAATGAGTCTTGTCTTCTTATATTCATTTCTAAAATATAAGCTTTTGCTTTATAAAACTTGTTCTTTTATTTCTTTCGAAAATAATCATCTTTATTGGTAAAATCATTTGTTTCTAACCTTATCTTGTTTATATTATTTGGAAAAATAAGTCTTTTCTTTAGGGACTTAAAATCATTATTTTCCTAAGTGGGTTTGTAATTTTATTGGTTGAATTCATCTTAACTTTAAAAACTGGTTTGTTTCTTAGTTTTGCTATGGAGTTAAAAAGAGTCTATTCTTAAGCTTTTTGTGAAAACTTTGAAAACTAACAAATTATTTTACTAAAACTTAGGTTTCCAAAATACATGATGAAAGTATTTATTTCTTATGTTTCCTTGGAAATCTATCTTTGTTATTTATGAAAACGTTGAGAAAACTCTATTTCCATGTTGTTGATAATAACTTCATGATTTTGTGATAAATCATATAATCGAAAATCTGGCTTTGAGTTCATTTAGTAAAGTAAAATTCTATTTTTAGATTAGTTGAGACATTAATTATATCAAGAAAATAAGAACATAAGAAAATACTAGAAACAATTAATAAGCAAGAAAATAAAATATCAAGTATTGGGAATCTTAGCTTCATCAAGGTATCCCGGTCAAGTATTGGAGCCTTAGCTTCATCAAGGCATCCCGGGACTAAGAATGGACTAGTCCCGAAAAATTAAAGAAAATAATAAAAGATTGTTTTGACTTAATATGGACAAGTCTAAGACTAGAAAGACTAGTCTCAAGAAAAGCATGAAATAAATAATTGCAAAGCATGAAATAAATAAATAATAAGTGAGCTTATATACTCTAAATAAATATATATACATAATATACATAATACTATATATATAAGTTAGATTAGAAGCAAATAATAACAATAATAATAATAACATAATAAAATAAAAAGCTTATATACAAGAACAAAACATGGACATGTTATTGCTTTTACTACTCATATGAGTTTCAAAACAACACCATAGTCTTGCTAAGTTACATGACATGGATAATTAATTGGTTGAAAGAAATTTTTACCTAAGGTATTTTTGTGGTATAAAGATGGTAGTGAATGTATGGTTATGTGGTTATGGAGAAATGGTAGTTGTATTGTATAAAGGGAAACTCTTGTGAGTATTTGGTAGAGAAAAAGTTTATGGAGAGAGTTTGTGTAGTGAATTTGAGAGAGTTTTGGTAGTAGAATGAATTGTGTGAAAGAATGAAAGAGGAATGGGGTATTTATAGAATTATTGGAGTGAATTTTAGATGTAATAAAATAAATTGAAAAAGAAAATAATTGAGAGGGAATGGGGGAGAGTTGCGCGGCCATAGGGTATAGAGGGAGAGTGAGTTGATTTTTGAGTGAATTTTGTATGAAAATAATTAATATGTAAGGTATGATTTGATATAAGGTGTATTGGAAATATTAAAAGTAATAAAATATGTATGTAGGTAGTAAGAAATAGGTGTAAGAAAAAGTAAAGACAGTGAAATAGTAATGAATAGTAAAAAAGCACTATGAATAGTAGACTAGACAATTAAAGACCGGTAGTAATAAAAATACGCGTAATAATGCGATATCTGTAATTTTTAGCTACCGAAAAATTCTAGAACTGATATTTTTGGATTCCTTATATTTTTATGAGTCTATTGGTATAAACGAAATATTTTTAATATTCTAAGCTCCAGGACGCGCTTTTCGAGCTGATCGCGTTTGAGTCCGAAGGACATCGGAATTCTCAAATCTGATATTTTTATGTTACCCTATATTATTACGAACTATTTTAAGCTATTGGCTTAATTTCGTTTTCTAGGGTTTGAAAACGCGGCATTGCCGGATCTTAAACACTAGGGTTCGTTATAGGCTTTGTTGACTTTAGAGTTCCGGTTTGACTTTTGGTTTCGTCGAGATATTTGTAAGATCTTATAATTTTTGAGTTTTGATCGTTTTATATTTTAGCTCGATATCCATGGTTTATCTTATTTTATTTGTGATTATTTAATAGTTTTTAGTTCTCGGGATCATTTTAACAGAGTCTAGGGTTATGAGTTGACTTAATTTGACTTTTGATGAAAATTGAAAATTGTGATTCTAAAATTTTACCGAAGGATTTAAGATTTTATCATTTTGTTGTTAAGCGGTATTTTGATCTATCATTTTGATTTGCATTTTAGGAATTAGGTAGATGATTTGATTGGCGTACGGATGTTGATTAAACCGGTAGTTGGACTTTATATTTTGTTTCAAGGGTTCTCGTTTTCTCGAGATTGAGAAAACTCGTTTTTGATCTTATTTGGAATTAAGTTTTAACTTGATTCGATTTTTAGGGTTTTGTTTCCGGTGTTTTGACTTGGTCTAGAATTTGGTTTTTATCTTGAGTCGATTTTCGGGATTTAAATTTTTGATATTAGACTTCTAGGATTATTTTTAAGAATTATGAAATTTTCGGGGGTTTACATAAATAACAATGAGCTTATATGCTCTAAAGATTATATATAAGTGTATAAGTATATGTATTAAGAGGTTAACATAAAATCAACAATAATATGAGCAAAATAAAATAACAACATCAAAATATATAAATACATATTCATGAACAAGAACAATACATGAACATAATGTAGCTTCCATAACATTAAATTTAAGAAACTTACACCATGGTCATGTAAAGTTACATGACATGGTAAGAGAGATTTAAGAAATTTCTCACCTAGAGTTGTGTTTGTAGAAGAAGAGGGTTTTGAGGAGAAAATTTTAGAGAGTTTTAGGAGAATGTTTGAGAGGAGATTTCGAGAGAATTTTGGAGAGTAATTTTGTGGGTAGTAGATGTGTGAATGAAGTGAAAGATGAGGGGGGTATTTATAGGAAAATGGAGAGTGAATTTTGAGTGATTTAATTAAAGAAAGAAAATAAAAATTGAGAGAGAGAGAATGGGGGGAGGGCGTGTGGGGGGCGCCGCCACTTAGTAAGAGAGAGGGAGATATGATTTTTTTTTTGTATTTTGTGTATTGAAAGTAATAATATGTAAGATAGATGTAACGGTAGAGCCGTCGCCGGTCCAAGCTTTGGAACCAACTTTACATGAAGATCAAGCGGCTACGGTCCAAGCTCAAAGGATTTCAAGTCCACCTAGTGTGCCACAAGGACCAATAACAAGATCCCGAGCTAAGACGCTTCAACAATCCTTCAATCAACACTTCCAAGGCTTAATCAAGCAAGTTGAAGATGGATTGCAAGGTTATCAAAGCTTTGGGACAAGTTCGGGTCAAGTTCGTTTCAATATACTTCGAGTTCAAGAGGAAACATAAGAGGAAATTGAAGATTGGAGCGAATTGGAACAAAGGCCGCCAGCTTAAATATTTAGGCTGCCATCGTAAATATTTAGGCCGCCGGCCATCTTGCCAGCGTAGATTTGTAATTTTCGACCAGTAGCATAATGGGGCCCGCGTTGAAACAAATTAGGCCGCCAGCGTACTTTATTACGAGAAACTTTTCAATTTCTTATCTTTGGATTTCTTAGTTTTGCTATATAGGTCTTCGAAGGTTGTAAGACAAACAAGTTGATTATTGTTAAGTTTATTCATGAAATTGAATACCCAAAGCTTTCATGCTTGATTCTTTGTGTTCTTGAGAGAATACATGCTTTAGGAACATTCAAAGAAGATCGATCACCTTCTTTGTGGAGTGTTCGCAATTAGGGTTTGTTATCCTAATTCTTTAGATCAGCAACCTAAGACAAATCTGATATCTAATCCTTCTTAGGGATTGAAATCAAAGGCATCCGTGGGTTTTCTATTCATTGTGTTGGGGGTTCGCAATATCCAAAGGGGTTCTCACGCGTGAATACGAAGGTTCTCGTATCAGTAGATATGATATAAAGTTATGGGAAATGTAAAAAGTAAAAATAATAGGTGTATGAAGTTGTAAGAGTAAGTGTTAGAAAAAGTAGATATAAATGAATAGTGTAGAATAGTAATGAATAGTGTAATGTAAAGTAGATATGACTAGTAAAATACTGGTAGTAGAAAATACACGTATAATTGCGATATCTGTAATTTTTAGTTATCGAAAAATTATGAAATTATTATTTTTAAAATTCTTGTATTAAATCGGTCCTAATGGTATTATCGGAGTATTTTTACTAATCCGAGCTTTAGGATACGTTTTTTGAGAATTGATCCCGTTTGGGTTCGAAGGACACTCAAAATTCACAAATCTGACATTTTTTCTGTCACACCCTAATGGGTACCCTAAACGTAACAATCTGCCACATTCAATATTAAAGCTTAAGTATGACAACTTAGCCACTCCCAAAAGCTTTGATATTAAGTGTAAGGCGTGCTCTCACAAATTTAGAGGACCATATATGGAATTATGAAGCTTAAGAAGATATAATAACATATTAAGAAAAGAGGATTCATAATATTCATTTGCTTATAACAATGATCTTTACAAACTTAGGGACATTTCCCTTATTCACTAATCTATCACAAGAATATTTGTACATCTTTTCCAATACTAAACTTCATCTAAAATTTCCTTATCCAAAAAGAAATTACCCGACTGCAAGGTTCTCGTGGCCTTAACCACAGATAAGGGAACTACAAAAGATATCTATAGGGGTATAAGCTAACAGGCTTAGTGAGAACTATTTCCATAAATAACTTATTGTAACAAAATTTCAAATAAGTTGTTTAATCAAACAAATGGAATGCATCATACACGTGGGCAAACAAAGCATATAGTTTTCCAGAAACTATATGTTGAATGGATCTATGCCCTCCATTCGGGGTTTGGTGATACATAACCTCAAACAAGTAGTTTTAGTAAAAAGATTTATGCTTTCGACCAATATCGCCAAGCATATGAAGTCTACTTAAATTGAGCCTTGCTTTCGGATCTTCCGCCAAGCATTTCCTTAACGCTGCCAAGCAATCGCTTTCGGATGCTCCGCCAAATGTTGCTTCGACATGAGCTTACTATCCTTCTCACCAAGGATAATAACCCAAATGCAATGTGACTCACTTAATGGTATGCATAAATCTATTTATTTATGATATCATAATATTATTATTATCAAATTTAAGGCGATCAAAGAATCTCATACAAAGCAAGTGTTATACTAAAACAAATATTTAAATCAATTCCGACCTCGCTATTCTTAGAATTCTTTCAAGGAATTTTTTACATAATATCCATTTGTCTTTTCCTAACTCTAATGCAACTAAATTACAAGCACAACAAGCAAGTATTTAAAGGAAATAAACTCACAATGCATGTCGACTATTCTTCTTATACGGATGAGTCATTCACACACTCCACTCAATCAAATAATCTTCGGGGATATAAGTATCCTTCCTCGGAGTCACCTAGCCAAAGAAAATACCCACAATGAGTATTTCTTAATGATTTTCTTGAATTTTGACAAGACAATGTCAAAAGAACATTAAAGTTCATATAAAGGGAAGTTCCAATTTAAAAGGACCATAATTTGGTCATTTTAACTCGAAATCGCGCATATAATATACCGATTTCTACCTCCTCGAAAAGATCTATTCATTTCTAAAATAAACATTAAAATCAATTCCGGCCTCGCTATTCTTAGGATTCTTTCAAGGAATTATTTTACACACATATCCATTTGTCTTTTCCTAACTCTAATGCAACTAAATTACAAGCACAACAAGTATAGTATTTAAAGGAAATAAACTCACGATGCCATGTCGACTATCCTTCTTATACGGATGAGTCGTTCACACACTCCACTCAATCGAAATAATCTTCGGGATATAAGTATCCTTCTTTGGAGTCACTAGCCAAAGAAAATACCTACAATGAGTAGTTCTTGATGATTTTCTTGAATTTTGACAAGACAATGTCAAAAGAACGTTAAAGTTCGTATAAAGAAAAGTTCCAATTTAAAATGGCCATAATTTGGTCATTTTAACTCGGAATCGTGCATATAATATACCGATTTCTACCTCCTCGAAAGGATCTATTCATTTCTAAAACTATTTTTATCAAACTAAACCATTTAGGCCCCAAAACAGTGGCGATAATTTCACCATGAATTTTCCAACTCAAAAACAACTTTGGTCCAATCATCCAAAAATTTATTTGATAAATACTTAGTTATCTATATAGTTGAAAAATCCTTTTTTTATAGCTACATAGCTCATATTTATTCATGCTTAAGTGTTTTATTGTCCAATCATGTTTCTTAAGTAAAAAGATATTAATTAGAAGTTTAGAAAACTTACAATTTACAAGAAATTCATTTTGTGATTGGTTTCGTAATGAATACTTTGATTCTTTTGGTTTTCAAAGAATTACTTTATTTTTGACTTATTACTTTTCTATATGACTTTTTGAAAAATAATTTTTCTTCTTTTCTAATTTCTTGTGTTGGTCCTATGTATGTTCTACACAATCCTTCCTTGACTATTTATTTGAAAAGATCTAAGCTTGAAAATCCTCACTTCTTGAAAAGATCTAATTTTTCTTGACTATTTATTAACAACAATTTCGTTTTATGGATTACGATTAACCAACATATTCGTTTTATGGATCACGAAAAACCAACCAATGCTAATGCTCCATCCCCATCGTGATATGAATGAATCCAATTGCAATTAAAGTTGAATATTCATTAGTCAATTCTTTTAGGTGACCAACGAGTATACGCAGACATTCAATATAAGATACTAGCTAATCAGTCAATGGCTTGTCACCCGGTTCGATATTTCTTAAGTTCCATTTCGCACATCAACAGAGACAAATATATAATTCCCATATATCCCATCATACATATCCATTTTTATCTTTGCCTACACCACTAGTGCCACTACATTACGATCACAATCATTAATTGAGAGTGGAAGTAAAACTCACTCGGCTATTGGATGCCGGTCTTTTTTAGTTAGTAATAGTCAGGTAGGTAGGGTGTCGTCTTGCTCGGGATCAC
>JAMXBD010004617.1:0-51721 GCA_024138025.1 Combretum micranthum | reverse complement strand
CAATGGGCATTTGACAAACATGCTTACTGCATTCATTCAAAACAAAATCAAAACCAACCCCAGAATCCCGAACCGAGTATAAGGGATTCAGCAACCTCTGCCACTACCTCCACCACCCCCGCCTTATAGGGGAATGTAAGCAGAGATTCCTCTTACCACCTGAGGAGCAATCTTACAATGCTCGCCATCCACTCCCCTCCACCACAAAGAGGATATCAAAGGAGTTCTCTCACCTCGACTTTATAAAAAGCAATCGTTACTTTGAAGGGGCATTTGGAAGGCCCAACGAAGCAGAGGATTGGTTAGTGCAAATTGAGCGCTCCTTTGCAGCTTATGAGACCCCACCATATCTCCGATTGGAGTACGGTACCTACATGCTAAGATACATTGCCAGGGTATGGTGGGAATCGAAACGAAGAAGTTTGGTACCCCCGATTAGTTGGGAGACCTTTCACAGTGAGTTCCCGGAGAACTATTTCCCTGCCAACCTTCGAGTGAGATATAGCGCAGATTTCTTGCATGTGAAACAGAGAGGCAGAATGATTGAGCAGTATGAGACGGAGTTCAACCACCTACTACAGTATGCTCCTGAATCTTACAAAAACAGTGAGGAGCTGCAAAAACAAGTGTTTTTGGAAGGTTTTGATGGAGACCTAAGGGTGAAGTTAGAAGAATCAGGTTTGCCAACTTACCTTGAGGTGATTGAGAAAGCCCGGTTAATTGAAGGGGCTAAGAAGAGGAAGCATGTCGAGTCGGACAAGAGAGTGTTCAGAAAAAGGCAATTCGACGCCTCCGGTTCAAGCTATAAAGGGAAAAGATTCAAGCCTTACCATGGGTTTAAGGATAACCATGGTGGAAAGTTCAACCAAACCAAGCCCAATGTTATTTGTTGGAAGTGTAAAGGAAGCCACTACCCAAGACAATGCCCATAGTTGAAGGGCAAGTGCTTCTTCTGTGGCGAGGCAGGCCATCTAATCTATGCTTGCCCGAAGAAGATGGCAATAACTTGCTTCCCTTGCAAGGAAAAGGGGCACATAACCTCCGAGTGCCCTCAACGGAAAAGTGTGGCTACTCGGCTTTATGGAAATCCGACAAATGATAATACCCTACGATCTGGTAGCAAGGGTGGAAGCCGTGCAGCTTCGGCCATGCATGGGATGCAGCTATATAGCTTCGAAGGCCAATGCATGATTGAAGAAGATGAGGAGGAAGGCGTGGAGTTGGCCGCACTAGACCAAGGCGATGATGTAGATGGCGGCTTGGTGACAGGTCAGTAACAAGTTCCTTTTTAGATAAAAGTTCTTTGTTTCTTAACAAGTTTTAAAAAAGAATTAAAACTGTAATAAAGGATGAGTTGGAATCTAGAAACCTTGGAATAGATAGCTGTTTAGTGATTAAGACCAAGTAGTGATAAATGCTTATGGTAACAGGACGCATAAGAGTGAATGGGAGTGAAGCTTATCTGTTGTTTGACACGGGAGCAACCTACTTCTTTATCGCTGCCAGCTTGGCTAAGCAGCTTAGACTAACCCATAGCCATGACAAACCAATAGCTTAAGGATTAAGACACCCACAGGTAGTGTAGTGTGTCGACCCGGGAGATAATAAAGGATTGTTTGCTAGAAATCCAAAGGCAATCTCAGCAAGCGACTTGATAGTGTTGAAATGAGTAAGTATGAAGTTATCCTTGGTATGAGTTGGCTAAGTAAGGTTAAAGCCATTATGGATTGTCAACGGAAAATGATAAGTTTTGACGACCACAGGAAGGAGCGAGTAAACTTCCTTAGGGAAAACATGATACGAAGAGATTCCGGATTAAGCTCCTTTGAGCTAATGATGGAAGATGAGGAAATTATGCCAATAGAAGATGCTTGGGTTAGAGAGGAGAAAGGAGAAAAGAGAGATATACCTGTGGTAAATGAGTTTGAGGATGTATTTCCCGAAGTCTTACCCGGTTTACCACCAAAAAGTGAGATAGATTTTGAAATCGCTCTAACCCCGGGTATAGAACCGATATCGAAGGCACCATATCGGATGGCCCCGGTGGAATTAAAGGAATTGAAAACCCAATTGCAAGAGCTTTTGGATCAAGGATTTATAAGACCCAGCGTGTCGCCATGGGGCGCATCGGTGTTGTTTGTAAAGAAGAAGGATGGGTCTATGAGGTTATGTGTCGATTATCGGGAATTGAATAAAGTCACAATCAAGAATCGATACCCTCTTCAAGGATTGATGACCTCTTTGACCAGCTTTAAGGGGCGAGTGTGTTCTCGTGCATTGATTTGCGCTCGGGTTATCACCAATTGAGAATAAAGCCGGAAGATGTGCCTAAGACAACCTTTCGTACGAGGTACAGGCATTATGAGTTCTTGGTGATGCCATTTGGGTTAACCAATGCACCGGCTGCATTTATGGACCTTATGAACCGAGTTTACAAACCACTCTTGGATAAGTGTGTGATCGTGTTCATAGATGATATTCTGATCTATTCCAAAACCCGGGAACAACATGAGGAGCACCTAAGAATGGCGTTACAAACCTTAAGAGAAAATAAATTGTACGCCAAGCTATCCAAGTGTGATTTTTGGTTGGATAGGATATCTTTTCTTGGGCATGTGGTGACGGGAGATGGAATATCTGTTGACCCTGAAAAGATTAAGGCTGTGGTGGAATGGAAACAACCTGAAACCGTGACTGAAGTGAGAAGCTTCTTAGGTTTGGCCGGTTACTACTGCAAATTTTTGAAGGATTTCTCAAAAATCGCCAAACCTTTGACTCGGTTGACATAAAAGAATGAAAAATTTGTGTGGACAGATGAGAGGGAGCAAAGTTTCTAAGAGTTGAAACGATGCTTGGTGTCAGCTCCAATTTTGGTATTACTTGATCCCGAAAAACCTTATACAGTGCATAGTGATGCCTCCAGGAATGGCCTTGGATGTGTACTGATGCAAGAGGGAAAAGTCATTGCTTATGCCTCCAGACAATTAAGGCCTCATGAGCAAAACTACCCTGCATGCGATTTGGAGTTGGCTGCTGTGATTTTTGCCTTGAAGTTATGGAGACATTATTTGTATGGACAAAGGTGTGAGGTGTACACAGATCATAAGAGTCTCAAATATTTGTTCACACAAAAGGAGTTGAACATGAGGCAGAGACAGTGGTTGGAACTCATAAAGGATTATGACTTGGGAATCAATTACTGCCCGGGAAGGGTAAATGCCGTTGCCGATGCCTTGAGCAAAAAGAATTACGGAGAAGTAGCAGCCCTAATCACAGAATAAAAAGAGCTGATAAGGGAATTCGAAAGGTTAAGAATTGAGTTCGTAGGGCAAGATGTTGAAATGGAGATCGCAAATTTAGTCATGGAACCCACCTTGATCGACAGGATTAAGGAAGCTCAAAGATATGATGAAGTGATAAAGAAGATCAAGGAAGAAGTGCTCAAAGGAAAGTATAGTGACTTTACCCTAGATGATGAAGAGGTGGTTAGGATGAAGGGGAGATTGTGTGTACCGGAAGATAAAGAACTGAGAAAGGAAATCATGAGCGAAGCTCACAACTCCGGTTACACTGTGCATCCGGGAGGTACAAAAATGCATCAAGACATAAAAAGCCACTATTGGTGGAATGGTTTGAAGAGGGATGTGGCGGATTATGTCATGAAGTGTGCCGTGTGTCAGCAAGTTAAAGTGGAACATCAATGGCCATAAGGATTATTAAAGCCACTACCTATCCCGAAATGCAATTGGGATCAGATCTCAATGGACTTTGTGTGTGGATTCCCAAGAACCTCCATGGGATGTGATGCAGTCTGGGTAATAGTGGATCGTTTGACAAAGTCAGCACACTTCCTACCAATCAATATGACCTATTCGCTGGATAAGTTAGCTAAGATCTGCATTAAAGAGATTATGCGACTCCATGGTATACGGGCAGGGATTGTTTCAGATCGGGATCCCAGGTTTGTTTCGAAATCTAGACGAGCTTACAAAAGAGCCTAGGCACCAAGTTGCATTTCAGTACTGCCTACCATCCTTAGACAGATGGATAGTCTGAGCGAACCATTCAGACCTTAGAGGATATGTTAAGAGCATGCATTTTGGAATTTAAAGGAAGTTGGGATAATCACATACCTCTAATTGAGTTTGCCTATAACAATAGCTACCACTCAATCATTCAAATGACACCCTATGAAGCCTTATATGGACGGCGTTGTAGGTCCCCTCTGTTTTGGGATGATGTGGAAAAGCTTGCTATTGGGCCGGAATTGGTTTAAGAAGCAGCTGATAAGGTCCGGGTTATTCAACAGAAAATGAAAGAAGCTCAAGACAGACAAAAGAGTTGGGCTGATCTGAAAAGAAGAGAACTTGAACTCCAAGTGGGTGATCATGTCTATCTAAAGATAAACCCGATCAAGAGCATAAAGAGGATGCGTACTCAAGGGAAATTAAGCCTAAGGTATATTAGACCCTTTGAGATTTTGGAAAGAGTGGGATTTGGCCTATTGGCTAGCTTTATCGCCAAGCTTGTTGGGAGTTCATAATGTGTTCCACGTATCAGTGCTAAGGAAGTATGTGCCTGACCCTGAGCGGATAGTGGAGTTGGAACCCATTCGATTAAAAGAGAATCTCACATATGAAGAGCATCCAGTAAAAATCTTGGATAAGAAAACTCAGAAGCTTCGGAATAAAGAGATCCGATATGTCAAAGTATTGTGGAGAAACCACACTTCTGAGGAATCAACTTGGGAAGCTGAGGAGGAGATCCGAAGGAAATACCCCGAGTTGTTTGAGGATCAAGGTACGTCAGTTCAGTTTTGAGGACAAAACTCTTTTTAAGGCGGGTAGGTTGTAATCCCCGGTTTTTCAAGTAGCCAAGATAACTCAAGAATCGGAAACCAAAACCCTAAACCGGAATAGCTTAAGTCTGGAGTGAAAACTAGAAACCCTAAATTCGGCTTTTCCTCGGTTTCCAAATTAAGAAACTTTTATAAGAAAATTTAATTTTGAATATAGTTCTTGATTATATTTCAAACCAAGAAAAGATTAGTTTTTAAGAAAATTTCAATTCCGGGTCATCCCGAGACCTATTATAGAAAAGCGTGCTCCAGAACTAGAATTTCAAAAATTTACTTATGAATACTCATTTGAACCGAGATAAAATAAGGATTTCAAAAATATAGATTACATAATTTTCCGGCTTATGAAAAATACAGTTATAGCCTTTTTATTCGTATTTTCTTACTACCGGTAATTAAAGAGTCTTGACTACTATTCTTTACTATTCATAAGTACAATGTCACGCCCGAAGGGTACCCTAAACGTGGCAGTCCGCCGTACACAATATTAAAGCCTAAGAATGACCACCTCAGTCACGCGAAGGCTTCCATACTATGTACAAGGGTCTAACACATAGAGGAGACACATCGGAATGATACTTTTATGTTGATACAATTGAGTAACAATGTAAAGGAAATACAATCCACTATACTCCAAATACAAAACACTATACTTCAAAATATAAATCATCAAACTTCAATTACATTTATCCAAGACTCACTACATAAAACTATTACAAGGCAATCGTAAAGCTTAGCCAAAAACTTCAAGCATTCTTATATCTTGCGGAATCCCGAAGTCATTCTCGACTTCAACCATCTTGGTCCCCACTTAGCATTGTTGGAATAACCTGCTCATTTAAACAACTATTGGGTATAAGCTACACTAGCTTAGTGAGAATTCCCTTAATTCCGTACCATAACAAACAAGTTATTAATCAATCATATGCTATGCATGAACAAGCACGTGAGCAAGCAATTATGCATGGGTATCCGGAACCCACGCACAGAACGGATTTACGCCCTCCGTATCTTGGGTTAGGGATGGTATTGAAGTCTACACGACTGCTGCTAGTCCCCAAGCCCTGGCTCTTAGCACTCGCCTCGGCTAGGCTCACACATGGACTGCATCCCCGATGCGCCTTAGTTTCCTATGAATGAGCTCTGATACCGGGTCTCATTACTCAAACGAGTCCTCGGACCATACCGATCGACCTGCGTAGGAGTAGCACGCTACCAAATGCAATATGTCCGATGCGATGCATGATCAATTTACTTTTTGCTTAGGTCAAAATATTTATACATTCTTTAGAGTGACCAGGCAATATCATACACATAAATAATATGAACCATGCAGTTATCCAATCAAATCGTGGTTTCGATATGCTTTAGTATTCCTTGGCATACATTCATCACAGTCTCATCATATATCCCATCCCCATTCATATCGATTTTTATCTTGTTCCTAAATTCTAATGCGACTAATACAAGCACAATCAAGGTAACAAAACAAGGAGAAAACTCACTCGGCCATTGGATCACCGGTCTTCTAGTAATAATAATCCGGTGGTAGGGAATCGTCGAACTCGGGATAACCTAAAAAGGAAGAAATACTCTAATAAGTATTTCAACTCAAACTAATCCAACGACTTCATACGAACTTATCAAATTCGTAATTCGCGTCCTAAGCGGGAATTCCAACTTAAAACGGCCATAACTTGGTCATTTTAACTCGAATCTCGCAAATTTTATATCGATTTCTATCTACTTCGGAAGAGCTTTCTAAATATGAAGTTTAAATCAAGTTTTGAAAATATCTAAGCCTCGGAATGAGGGATCAGATCTGTACAGCAGGTACATTGATTCCGAAAAATGCGGTTTTCATGAATGCACTTGAGATTCCTAAGTGTAAAATGAAACTAAATGCAATGGTAATGATTTTCCCTATCATGAATGTCATGATATGAACTCTAATGAGCCTAAGTTCTTAAGCTCTTTAGGTTTAAAGAATTTACATAAACTTTTCTTAGAAACCATTTCATATTAATGTTTAACAAGTGAGTTTACTACACTTAGTCACACCTACATATTACAAGGATTTTCTTTTAGGAAAAACTCTATTTTGCTTAAAGAATTTTGACCCTCATATTAGTTATATCCTAAGGCCTTTATTTCTTAAATAAAATATCTTCATTTAAACTTTTAAGTGGGTCCTTTACTAGGGGGTTTCCAAAAATCCGAATTTAGTAAAGTCCATTTTCAAGTTGATTTCTTAGGAAAAATGTATTCTATACTTAAAACTTTAAGTGTTTATTATACCTATATCCTAAGGACTCCATATTTAAGAAAATACCATTTTTGAAGTTGGAAAAATAGTGTTTTCTAGCCATCTATCCATTATTACGAATTTGGTTGTTAAGACTTTTAACTCTAAATTTCTTTTAGGCTTCATCTCTTGTTTCAAATTTTCTTTAGTAAAACTCATTTAAACTCATGAAAAATATTACCAAACATTATCTATCACCTATAGACTTCATTTTTCTTGTAAAATACATGTTTAGAAGTTGATAAAAGGGTTTTTAAACTAGGTTTCTCAAGTCATCCGAATTTACACTAACTCATTTCTTGAAAAGTGTTTTCCCTTTTGGTATTATTAACTCATCTACCTATAGATCTATATACTAGGAAGGTTATTTACTAAGGGCAAAAACATTAAAGACTATTAATGCACATAAACTCAAAATAAAGATGAGATCTTAAATGTCTACATGAATATGAGTAGTAAAATGATAGATCTACTATATGAAATGCTTAAATAGGTTTTGAAAACATAAAAACTATATTTTTATAAAAGATCTTTTGTTCAAAACACTTTTTGATGAAAACTCATAAAGCTTTTGGCATGAAAGCTCCTTTAAATACAAGATCTACTTTGTGATGGTTTGGTATTCTTGTTTTGATATTTCCTTGTCCCTATCAAGAGATCATGGGGACATTTAGTTGGAAATATCCAAGAATGACTAGCCATTACAAGGATCTATGAGTAGAAGGAGTAAAAGTTCTTTACATGAGTAAAATAGGAGATAAAAGAGAGGGAAAACAAGTTTGGTGTGTGTGGGGGAAGGCCATGGAGGTCTCGGCCAAAGGGAAGAAGGGGGAGTGGAGAGGAGAGAAAAAAGAGAGTGTTTTACCTTTTAGAAAGTTTGAAAATGAAAGAATGAAGTGAGAGAAAGAAAAAGTAGCTTATATATTAAATGGAATTAGGTTAAATGGAGAAAGAAAAATTGCAAATTGGAGCATGGAGGGGGGCCATTTTCGCGGTCACTATTCATCAAGGGGGAGGAAGTTTGATTTTTAAAATTTTTGTTTTGATTGATTTAACTTGATGTTTGACTTGTCATAACTTGTAGGAAAGTTAGGGGACAAAAAGTATTTAGAAAAGAGAGATTTTGAGTGATGGTAAGGGTTGAATTGTAGAGTGTGCTAATAGGTAGATAGGTGTATAGGTGGTACTTTTTGAATAGTAGTGAATAGTTGACAAGACAATTTAATTTCCGGTAGTAATGGAAATACGAATAAAAAGGCTATAACTGTATTTTTCATAAGCCGGAAAATTATGAAAAATATATTTTTGAAATCCTTATTTTATTTCGATTCAAATGAGTATTCATAAAGAAATTTTGAAATTCTAGTTCCGGGGCACGCTTTTCTATAATGGGTCTCGGGATGACCCGGAATTGAAATTTTCTCAAAATCTGATCTTTTCTTGGTTTGAAATATAATCAAGAACTATATTCAAAATTAATTTTGCTTATAAAAGTTTCTTATTTGGAAACCGTGGAAAAGCCGGAATTAGGGTTTCTAAGTCTTTCTCACAAAGCTTGAACTATTTAGGGTTTCATTTTCTGGTTTTCGAAGTTTACTTGATTACTAGGAAACCCAGGGTATAAAAATAATAATAATAATAATAAAAAATTGTGTAATGAAATAAAATGAATAGTGCAAAAGAATAATCAATTACCGGTAGAAATGAAAATATAAAAAGGTTATAACTGTAACTTTTATAACCCGAAAAATTATATAACTGATATATTTAGAAATCTCGTGGAATTACGAGTCTAACGGTACTAATGGTATATTTTTGATATCTCGAGTCCCGGGACACGCTTTTCGAAGTCTGTATCCGAACGGGTTCGAGATAGGTCAAAAATTTACCAATCTTATTTTTAAAAAACTTATATTACTACGAGCTATTCTACATATTTAAACTACCTTTCGGCCTCTAGAGTTAAGGGCGCTAGATTGCCGGACTTAACTATTGTATTCCGGTTAGGGTTTCCGGATGATTTTCCGGTTTAGACCTTTGCCAATTGGAAACTGAGATTTTCTGTTTATACAACGTATTTAGTTTGAGAAATTTATTTTAAATTTTATTTTTATAAGTATTTAATATCTCTTACTGCTTTCGGAAATCTTGAATTGAATTATTATATCCGGAGTTATATCGGTAATGGTTACCAGATATGATTTTCTTGAGTTTGAGTCAAATATCGATTTTTGGAATGATTTTGGGGAAATCTTGATTTTCTTTGAAAAAGGATCTTCATAGTGTTTTGTTTTCGAATTTATTTTTGCTTCGATTTAAGGTTTTATGAACAATTGGTTAACTTAAGGATTATTAATTTGTTATTTTGTTTCTTGAATTCTTCCTTCTTAAGATTACGAGATTTCAATTTCTAACTCGTTCTATGATTCTTGGGAGTTTGATTTGATCGTTAGGGCTTTATTGTGATTTCCGTCTCTTAGGATTATTAGTCTGGTCGTTTGGGGAATTTCCAAAGTCTATATTTTATTATTGGCAGATAAAGTTTTCTTAATCGTGCCAAAGCCTAATTATGGAATTGGCCTTTGGTGATTTCCTGATCCTTCAAATTGTCATGTTATGGATTAACTTGCTTTTTAGCAAATTATCACTGTGTTTTATTTTTATCCCGATTTTTATGAATTATTAGGTAAGCAGTTTATCTTACGTAATGGTTTTTGGACTTAAGGACTTTTGTAGTCCTTATTTTATTTTTAGATTTTCTCAAGACTAATGAATTCTTACTTTCGTTTATATTTAGGACTCGTTCAAAGTTCGGTTTTAATTTGGAGTGATTTTTAGGGTTTATTTTCGAAGTTCATCTTGGAATTATTTACTGAAATTTTCCGGGGCTTACATCCTCCCCACCTTAAAGAAAGTTTTGTCCGCAAAACTTGTTACGTGTACATCGTTTATCGAAGAAAGATTGTGAATTTTGAGTTATATTTCTAGCACGGTTTTGCTTTGATTTGTATCATTTCTAAATTTGTAGAGATATTTTACAATATAGCACATACAAATTAATAAGATTTGGCTTAGCGATTCCAACCTTCACTTACACGACTCTTTTGGAAAACGACACGGACTTGACTCGAGACCACAGACGACTCGACTCGACCGACACTAGACGACTCATGACAACACGACCTTTCATGACTCGATTACTTTGACCAACGAAGGTTGTGGATTCGCTTCTCCATTCTTATGTAGCTGTATATACAATATTGTGCTCTGATCAATATTCTTTTAAATAATTAAAGTCATCGTTGTTTTAAACTCTTATCATCGTGATCATCTTGATGGGGTTGAAATCAAGAATCTCATTGCTTTATTGTATACTTATTACTTGTGAAGATCTTACGGAGTTTGGTAATTGAGATTTGATTTTTGAAATTTTAACTTTTATGTAACGATCATCGTAGATTTCGATCTTTCAAAGTTCTTTATTTACAAGAAGTGTATTGGAGTGTCTTGGAATTCATTAAATTAATCGAGTTTTTGTTTTAGTTTCCATTATTGGCTCATTCTAACTTTTAATGGTCTCGGGCTTTCCTATTTTTAGTCTAGCCATGTAATCCGAAGGTATTTCTAACAACCTATCTCTTTGATTCTATTGGCAGGAAAGATATGCGGTATTCTAAGGGTATAGCGCTAACCTGGTATCGAGTTGCATCTTTGATCCTCGCTTCCTTCCATGGCAAAGGACTCCAGCTCCTCATCACTAGCTCTTCATACACTCCATATGTGTGAGGGTTGTGGACTAGATTTCCGGATGTAGATGTCCTTGAAGAACCTCGATTCCTTTTTCCTTTGTTGCTTTTATTCCTGTTATATCTCTTCCTCTTCTTCCTAGGTAGCTCCAGCGAAGCAACATGCAATTATCCCGTTCAGGGCATGTTTTAGCTAAATGTCCCGTTTTTGCAAAGAGAGCATGCGTTGGTCTCTTTTGGGACACTTCTCAACTTTGTGACTGGGTCCCCACAGAGGTAGCACTTGAATTGAAGTTGTGGACACTGAATAGGGTAATGCTCTCTCTTACATCTCCAACATTGTATCTTATCCAAATTATGTCTTCTTCCTTGTTTGGGTCATCATCCAAGGGAAGTGTTATGACATTTTGACTCGGGGTCATTGAAGCATAGAACTCCATTTCCTTATTACTTCTTTCTTGCCTCCTCCTTTGAGCATTTTCTATTATCCGTGCTCTTTCTAGCAATCCTTGATAACTCCTGATATCCAATTCTTCCAATCGAGTCCGAAGGTCTTCTTTTAAACCATTGTCTTTTGAGTTCCTCACTTTGCTTATATGATTCTGGAGCATATTGCAAAATCTACTGAACTCGGTTTCGTACTGTTCCACACTACGATCTCCTTGTGAGATATTGAGAAAATCTGAACTGTACTGGACTCTTAAGCTCATGGGAAATATTTTTCAAAAACTCATATTTAAACATCTCCCATGTAACTGGAGGCGTCAACTCTCTTTCCTTAGAGTCCCACCATACTCGGGCATGTAAGCGGAGCATAAAGGTTCCATAATTGACTCTCAGATGGTGTGGTACTTCAAAACATTAAGGGACCTCTCAATGTGTGCCAACCAATCCTCTGCCTCATCTGGTTTTCCAAAAACTCCGTCGAAATACTCGTTACACTTTATGAAGCATGGTAAGAGGCTTTGGTGGTATTGAGGTGATGGGGGTTCATCTTGCGTCGTTTCTTGCTCATATCTCACAGGTGTAGACGTTGAACTGACTTGAGTCTGTTGCATGTAGCCTCCTGTCTGACTAGTAAGCCGTTCAATCTCTATTGAGGCATTTCCCCTTGGTTAGGTGGTTCGGGTATCGCTTGGTTCTCGGGTCCTAAAGGAGTCATGACGGGTTCTTGTTGTGGTTGGGTATATCTCCTACAATTTTATTAAGCTCAGGTGAAAATTCTAAATCTTTTATTACGTCTTAAGGCGGTAAAAGAAGCTTAAAGAAACTTATCGGAAATACAGAACACGGAAATGCGGAAATAAAAACATATGTAAGAAATATTGAAATTCTACTGAAATCAAAATCGATAACAAAAACTTCATAATATTCAAAACGAAATACATGAAATCAAGAGAAGATGTAAATCTTTCATTACAAAAGTTCAAAGAAAGGATGCAAAACATGCATTGGAACTAATTCATGAACTAGATGATAAAGCACAAAATCGGTTTACATTTTCAAAACATCTTTGTTCTCTTCACTCAAAAAGTTATTTGCTCCTAACGCTCAACACGAGAGATCTATTGATATTTCTAGGAGACTGACTTCTTCCAAGCAAGGGCAGCTGTCCAGCTGTTAATTCTTGTGGGGGCATCTACTCGCCTGGTGTCCCGGCTGTTTGCAGATGAAGCACTTTAGGGTTTTCTTTCCTGGACAGTCCACAACCTTATGCTCGGGATCTCCACAGAAGTAACACTTGTGCTTAGTTGTGGACACTGTTTGATAATGACTTTCCTTGCACTTCCAACAATTGATCTTACGCCTCTTAAAAGGTTCATTCTTAACTGTTAGGCTAGTTGTCTTATACCTTCTGACTTTGGAGCTTGGACTAGCCATAACAGAAGGAGTCTCAATTCCTTGCATTGTCACTTGGTGGGGTCCTTCCACTGAACCGGCACATTCCTAATAAGCACTTGTTGTAAGAGGAGCTTTTGTGTATCCACCAAACACCCTAGAAGGTCTATGACTTGTTGCATTGGATCTTGTGGTGGTGGAGTGTCTCTCACTTGTTGTTCATCGGGAAGGTAGTCGACGGTTGCACGTTCTCCTTAGGTAGTCTCCTAGAAACAGGACGAGACGGTCGTGTTAGTCTAATTATACTACTCACAAGCTGCTTATGTTTTAGAAAAAGAGTTACAACTTTTTATTTTCTTTAGACTTGTTTATTTAGAAAAACGGTGAAATCACGCAATTAATCCTACCCACCTAGTGGTCTCTAGGTCAAAGGGGTAATCTAGCATCTCTATCATTGGCTTGAACTAAAAGTCGTGTAAGGTCACTTACTCCTATATTTTGCAGTTGCTAGATAGATTCGATCGTCCCATCAATATTTTCAATCTTCCTTCCTCATATGTCTGTTTCTACTTTCAAAAGTCTCCAAGATAGAATTCAAATCCTTAATGATCGAAAGTCATACCTTAAAGGTCATTGAGCTAAATCTAGTTCTTCTTTACCTAAGGGTCATCTAACACTTATCTATTCATTTCTAAGATCATATCTTTAACATCCTATTCCCTAAAGGCTTCCCACCTAATTCCCAAAACCTTGTCGCTCTGATACCAACTAAACTGTCACGCCCCGAAGGGTACCCTAAACGTGGCAGTCCGCCGTACACAATATTAAAGCCTAAGAATGACCACCTCAGTCACGCGAAGGCTTCCATACTATGTACAAGGCGTCTAACACATAAAGGAGACAAATCGGAATGATACATTTTATGTTGATACAATTGAGTAACAATGTAAAGGAAATACAATCCACTATACTCCAAATACAAAACACTATACTTCAAAATATAAATCATCAAACTTCAATTACATTCATCCCAAGACTTCACTACATAAAACTATTACAAGGCAAATCGTAAAGCTTAGCCAAAACTTCAAGCATTCTATATCTTGCCGGAATCCCGAAGTCATTCTCGACTTCAACCATCTTGGTCCCCACTTAGCATTGTTGGAATAACCTGCTCATTTAAACAACTATTGGGGTATACTATGCATGAACAAACATATGAGCAAGCAATTATGCATGGGTAACCGGAACCCACGCACAGAACGGATTTACGCTCTCCGTATCTTGGGTTAGGAATGGTATTGAAGTCTACACGACCGCTGCTAGTCCCCAAGCCCTCGGCTCTTAGCACTTGCCTCGGCTAGGCTCACACATGGAATGCATCCCCGATGCGCCTTAGTTTCCTATGAATGAGCTTTGATACCGGGTCTCATTACTCAAACGAGTCCTCGGACCATACCGATCGACCTGCGTAGGAGTAGCACGCTACCAAATGCAATATGTCTGATGCATGCATGATCAATTTACTTTTTACTTAGGTCAAAATATTTATACATTCTTTAGAGTGAGCAGCAATATCATACACATAAATAATATGAACCGTATAGTTATCCAATCAAATCGTGGTTTCGATATGCTTAGTATTCCTTGGCATACATTCATCACAGTCTCATCATATATCCCATCCCCATTCATATCGATTTTTTCTTGTTCCTAAAATTTAATGCGACTAATTACAAGCACAATCAAGGTAACAAAACAAGGAGAAAACTCACTCGGCCATTGGATCACCGGTCTTCTAGTAATAATAATCCGGTGGTAGGGAATCGTCGAACTCGGGATAACCTAAAAAGGAAGAAATACTCTAATAAGTATTTCAACTCAAACTAATCCAACGACTTCATACGAACTTATCAAATTCGTAATTCGCGTCCTAAGCGGGAATTCCAACTTAAAACGGCCATAACTTGGTCATTTTAACTCGGAATCTCGCAAATTTTATATCGATTTCTATCTACTTCGGAAGAGCTTTCTAAATATGAAGTTTAAATCAAGTTTTGAAAATATCTAAGCCTCGGAATTGAGGGATCAGATCTGTACAGCGGGTACATTGATTCCAAAAATGCGGTTTTCATGAATGCACTTGAGATTCGTAAGTGTAAAATGAAACTAAATGCAATGGTAATGATTTTCCCTATCATGAATGTCATGATATGAACTCTAATGAGCCTAAGTTCTTATAGCTCTTTAGGTTTGAAGAATTTACATAAACTTTTCTTAGAGAACCATTTCATATTAATGTTTAACAAGTGAGTTTACTACACTTAGTCACACCTACATATTACAAGGATTTTCTTTTAGGAAAACTCTATTTTGCTTAAAGAATTTTGACCCTCATATTAGTTATATCCTAAGGCCTTCATTTCTTAAATAAAATCTTCATTTATAAACTTTTAAGTGGGTCCTTTACTAGGAGGTTTCCAAAAATCCGAATTTAGTAAAGTCCATTTTCAAGTTGATTGCTTTAGGAAAAAGTATTCTATACTTAAAACTTTAAGTGTTTATTATACCTATATCCTAAGGACTCCATATATTTAAGAAAATACCATTTTTGAAGTTGGAAAAATAGTGTTTTCTAGCCATCTATCCATTATTACGAATTTGGTTGTTAAGACTTTTAACTCTAAATTTCTTTTAGGCTTCATCTCTTGTTTTCAACATTTTCTTTAGTAAAAACTTATTTAGACTCGTGAAAAATATTACCAAACATTATCTATCACCTATAGACTTCATTTTTCTTGTAAAATACATGTTTAGAAGTTGATAAAAGGGTTTTTAAACTAGGTTTCTCAAGTCATCCGAATTTACACTAACTCATTTCTTGAAAAGTGTTTTCCTTTTTGGTATTATTAACTCATCTACCTATAGATCTATATACTAGGAAAGTTATTTACTAAGGGCAAAAACATTAAAGACTATGAATGCACATAAACTCAAAATAAAGATGAGATCTTAAATGTCTACATGAATATGAGTAGTAAAATGATAGATCTACTATATGAAATGCTTAAATAGGTTTTGAAAGAGCTTTTGTTCAAAACACTTTTTGATGAAAACTCATAAAGCTTTTGGCATGAAAGCTCCTTTAAATACAAGATCTACTTGTGATGGTTTGATATTCTTGTTTGATATTTCCTTGTCCCTTATCAAGAGATCATGGGGACATTTAGTTGGAAATATCCAAGAATGATCTAGCCATTACAAGGATCTATGAGTAGAAGGAGTAAAAGTTCTTTTACATAGAGTAAAATAGGAGATAAAAGAGAGGGAAAACAAGTTGTGTGTGTGTGGGAAGGCCATGGAGGTCTCGGCCAAAGGGAAGAAGGGGAGTGGAGAGAGAGAAAAAGAGAGTGTTTTACCTTTTAGAAAGTTTGAAAAGTGAAGAATGAAGTGAGAGAGAAGAAAAAGTAGCTTATATATTAAATGGAATTAGGTTAAATGGAGGAAAGAAAAATTGCAAATTGGAGCATGGGGGGCCATTTTCGCGGTCACTATTCATCAAGGGGAGGAAGTTTGATTTTCAAAATTTTTGTTTTGATTGATTTAACTTGATGTTTACTTGTCATAACTTGTAAGGAAAGTTAGGGGACAAAAAATATTTAGAAAAGAGAGTGATTTGAGTGATGGTAAGGGTTGGAGTTGTAGAGTGTGCTAATATATATAGGTGGTAGGTGGTACTTTTGAATAGTAGTGAATAGTTGACAAGACAATTTAATTTCCGGTAGTAAGGAAATACGAATAAAAAGGCTTAACTGCATTTTTCGTAAGCTAGAAAATTATGAAAAATATATTTTTGAAATCCTTATTTTATTTCGATTCAAATGAGTATTCATAAGAAATTTTTGAAATTCTAGTTCCGAGGCACGCTTTTCTATAATGGGTCTCGGGATGACCCGGAATTGAAATTTTCTCAAAATATGATCTTTTCTTGGTTTGAAATATAATCAAGAACTATATCCAAAATTAATTTTGCTTATAAAGTTTCTTATTTGGAAACCGTGGAAAAGCCGGAATTTGGTTTCTAAGTCTTTCTCACAAAGCTTGAACTAAACGGTTTAGGGTTTCATTTTCTAGTTTTCGAAGTTTACTTGATTACTAGGAAACCCAGGCTATAAAAATAAAAATATATTATAAAATAATAATAATAATAAAATTTGTAATGAAATAAGATGAATAGTGCAAAAGACTAATCAATTACCGGTAGAAATGAAAATACGATAAAAAGTTATAAGTAACTTTTATAACCCGAAAAATTATATAACTGATATATTTAGAAATCTCGTGGAATTACGAGTCTAACGGTACTAATGGTATATTTTTGATATCTCGAGCCCCGGGATACGCTTTTCGAAGTCTGTATCCGAACGAGGTTCAAAATAGGTCAAAAATTTACCAATCTTATGTTTTTAAATAAACTTATATTACTACGAGCTATTCTACATATTTAAACTACCTTTCGGCCTCTAGAGTTAGGGGCGCTAGATTGCCGGACTTACACTTATATTCCGGTTAGGGTTTCCGATGATTTTCCGGTTTAGACCTTTGCCAATTGGAAACTGAGATTTTCTGTTTATACAACGTATTTAGTTTGAGAAATTTATTTTAAATTTTATTTTTATAAGTATTTAATATCTCTTACTGCTTTCGAAATCTTGAATTGAATTATTATATCCGGAGTTATATCGGTAATGGTTACCGGATATGATTTTCTTGAGTTTGAGTCAAATATCGATTTTGGAATGATTTTGGGAAATCTTGATTCTTGCTTGAAAAAGGATCTTCATAGTGTTTTTTTTTCGAATTTATTTTTCTTCGATTTAAGGTTTTATGAACAATTGGTTAACTTAAGGATTATTAATTTGTATTTTGTTTCTTGAATTCTTCCTTCTTAAGATTACGAGATTTCAATTTCTAACTCGTTCTATGATTCTTGGAGTTTGATTTGATTGTTAGGGCTTTATTGTGATTTCGTCTCTTAGGATTATTAGTCTGGTCGTTTGGGAATTTCCAAAGTCTATATTTTATTATTGGCAGATAAAGTTTTCTTAATCGTGCCAAAGCCTAATTATGGAATTGGCCTTTGGTGATTTCCTGATCCTTCAAATTGTCATGTTATGGATTAACTTGCTTTTTAGCAAATTATCACTGTGTTTTATTTTTGTCCCGATTTTTATGAATTATAGATTATGTAAGCAGTTTATCGTACGTAATGGTTTTTGGACTTAAGGACTTTTGTAGTCCTTATTTTATTTTTAGATTTTCTCAAGACTAATGAATTCTTACTTTCGTTTATATTTCAAGACTCGATCAAAGTTCGGTTTTAATTTGGAGTGATTTTTAGGGTTTATTTTCGAAGTTCATCGTAGAATTATTTACTGAAATTTTCCGGGGCTTACATACAACCTATTACTACCTATTTGTACACCCTATATTTGCAACACTTACCATCACTTAATCACTTCCCTTTTCAAAGGCTTTTTGTCTCTTAAAAATCAATACAAATTATGACAAATGGTACTTAAATCAAATCAAAGATAAATCAATCAAAACAAAAAGGAAAATCAAACTTTTCCCCCTCCTCCATGAATAGTGGCCGCGTGGTGACCCCTCCCCCCCCCCCCCCCCCCAAGCTCCATTCTGCAATTTTTTTTATTTTATTTTAGTCCCATTTAACCTAATTTCAATTGATATATAAACTACATTTTCATCTCTCTTTCCTCATTCTTTCACTTTCAAACTTTTGCAAAGATAAAAAGCTCCCAATTCCCTCCCTCTTTCCCCTCCTTGCCGTGAGCTTTAGAGCCCACACACACACACACACACAACTTTCCATTTTCTTCCATTCATCTCCTATTTTACTCTAAGTAAATGAATTTTTACTCCTTCTACTCATAGATCTTTGTAATTGTCACGCCTCGAAAGGGTACCCTAAACGTGGCAGTTCGCTATACACAATATTAAAGCCTAAGAATGACCACCTCGATGACGCGAAGGCTTCCATACTATGTACAAAACGTCTAACACATAAAGGAGACACATCGGAATGATACATTTTATGTTGGTACAATTGAGTAACAATGTAAAGGAAATACAAGTTTACTATACTTCAGATACAAACCACTATACTTCAAAATACAAATCATTCAACTCCAATTACATTCATCCACAGACTTCCCTACATAAACTATTACAAGGAAAATAATAAAACCTAGCTAATAACTTCAAGCATTCGTATTCTTTGCCGAAATCCCGGAGTCATTCCTGGCTCCAACCAATTCGGTCCCACTTTGCATTCTCGAGATAACTTGTTCATATAAATGACTATTGGGGTATAAGCAATACTAACTTAGTGAGAATTCCCTTAATTCCGTACCATAACAAGCAAGTATTAATCAATCATATGCTATGCATGAACAAACACATGAGCAAGCAATTATGTATGGTATCGGAACCCACACAGAATGGATTTACGCCCTCTGTATCTTGGTTAGGGATGGTATTGAAGTCTACACGACTGCTGCTAGTCCCCAAGCCCTCGGCTCATAGCACTCGCCTCGGCTAGGCTCACACATGGAATGCATCCCCGATGCACCTTAGTTTCCTATGAATGAGCTCTGATCCCGGGTCTCATTATCCAAACGAATCCTTGGACCATACCGATCGACCTGTATAGGAGTAATACGCTACCAAATGCAATATGTTTGATGCGATGCATGATCAATTTACTTTTTTCTTAGGTCAAAATATTTATACATTCTTTGGAGTGACCAGCCAATATCATACACATAACAGAAATAATACGAACAGTACAGTTATCCAATCAAATCGTAGTTTCGATATGCTTTAGTATTTTTGGCATACATTCATCACAGTCTCAACATATATCCCATCACCATTCATATCGATTTTTATCTTATTCCTATAATTCTAATGCGACTAAACTACAAGCACAAAAGGTACAAAATAAGAGAAGACTCACTCGGCCATGGGATCACGGTCTTCTAGTAATAATAATTCGGTGGTAGGAAATCGCGAATTCGGGATCACTAAAAAGGAAGAAATACTCTAATAAGTATTTCAACTCAAACTAATCCAACGACTTCATACGGAACTGTCAAATTCGTAATTCGCGTCTTAAGTAGGAATTCCAATTAAAACGGCCCATAACTTGGTATTTTAACTCGGAATCTCACAAATTATATATCGATTTCTATCTACTTCGAAAGATATATCTATTTCTAATATTATTTTAAGTTTTGAAAACTTTGAAGCTTCAAAAAGTTCGGATAAGATAGGGCAACAACAATTTCCAATTTCGAAAAATAGTTTTGTAATGTTGGAAATGTTTACTGTATAACTTAACTATACATGCAATATGAGTGATTTCCTAACATGACTGGCATGAATGTTTCATGTATGCTGATCTTGATGATTTTGGGTAAAGAAAATTGGAACTCCTTATTTATTTTGCAAAACTTCAACTATAACTACTTTTTGAAAATCTAGTTTTCTAACTTTGATCATTTCATTTGTTTTTGGTTTTATTGCTTAAGAAAATATAATTGTTTTTGTTAAAATTGAGTCTTCATTATATATATACTTATGACCTTCATTTCTAACATAAAAATTTCCATTTTTATTTTGTAAGCATGTTTTCAAGTGGGGTTGATTCCAAAATCCGAATTTGGTAAAAATTGGTTTTTGAGTGATTCCTTTGAGTAAAAATCATTTGATATTTAGAAAATTAGGCTCATCATACATAACCACTAAGGACTTCATTCTTACACAAAATTTGCATTTTACACTTTGCAAATTGTTTTCCAATATGATTTACTCAAAAATTCCGAATTTAGAAAATCCACTTTTTGAATGATTCATTTGGGGAAAAACTTGTTTAATGCATAAATTTAAAGACTTTACTACATCATTGTCTAAGGACTTCACTTAACACATAAAAATTGCAATTTGAGCTCAAATACTAAGTGATACATATGCATCATCTTAATTACAAATTTGACAATTTGATCACTAACTCAAAATTTTCCAGTTTAATTCCATTACTTGTTTTACATTACTTATGCCTAAAACTCATTTTAACTTGTAAAAATCATTGCTTAATGATATCTATACCTATACCTTCATTTTTCACATGAAACATGAGTTTTTGAGTTAATAAATGGGGTTTTAAAATTGGTCTTGGTTGAGATCCGAATTAGAAATTTATTTTTGGTCATATCTTTTGATAAAATCTATCTAAGCTTATGAAAATCCATTCCTTAATATCATATTCTTATGAGTCTTTCATTTCTTATTATAAAACTTCATTTTTGAGTTGGAAAACATGTTTTTAAAAATAGGCCTTGGCCAAAATCCAAAAATAGAACTTTTTTTGAAAATGACTCTTGAAAATCACTTTTGATTCTTGTAAAAAGAAGTCTTAATGATATACATATATTAAGCCTTCATTTCTTTAAGTAAAAATACATTTTGACACTTGGAAAGAGGTTTTTAAATTGAGTCTTGCCAAAATACGAATTTCACTACTTTTGTTCAAGTTCAAATCTAAGATCTACACATAATATGACATAGATCTAAACTTTACTTATCAAAATCATTCATTTATGTTGTCTATACCCTAAGCCCTTCATTTTAAATGAAAAATACACATTATGGAGTTGAAAAAACAACTTTTAATATGGTTCCATTTTCATCCAAATTTTCAAAATTGATTTTGTTGAAAATAAAATAGATCTTGAGTTTCCAATAATTTTCCTACTATCATCATGCTATCACAAGTTGCTCATGAACATAAACAAAGATCTAATGCATTTATGAACTCAAAACTCTAGATCTAGTTTTCTAAACTAGTTATAAGTGCATGAATACATGTGGATGATGGATCTATGTATAAATCATAAGAAAAAACAAAAATAACAACTTAAATAGCAAGATTATGGTATAAACGAAAATCAAAGCTACAAAAAGTAGATCTACAATATTATACCAACTTTAAACAAGAAAATCATTATAATACAAGATAATAAAAGTGGATAAGAGAGTGTTTAATTTTTTTGGCACATCATCCTAAGCTTTTCAGCTTATGGAAGGTCATTTGATGCATGAAACCTTCATTAAACTTTACCTATATCACTATGGAGCTTTGAAGAAGATTTGCTTAGAAATCTTTAAGAATGAAGTGTGGAAGCCATGGAAGAAGAAGGGGGCAGCTTGTTTTCCATGGAGGAACAAGATGAAATGAAGAAGAAAGAGAGGAAAAATGAGAGAGAAAGTTAAAGAATGAAAAAGGAAAGTGAGTAAATGAAGGAGTGAGAGAAAATGAGTGTTTTAATTGAATAAATGAGAGAATAAATAAAATAAGGCAGCCCAAAAAGGACCATGTGCACATGAAAATGGGGGAGGAGAGAGAGGGAAATTGTTGAATTGACTTGAATTTGAATTATGTAATAAATGTGTAATGTAACTTTCTTAAGAAGGAGTAGAAATAATTAATTAGTCAAAATATGAGTAGATAAGGGTCAATGGCAGCCAAAAGAGGGTCAAAAAATCTGCCATTCAATTGTGGGATAATGTATAGAAGATTGAAGTGGAAAATGAAGTGATATGTGTAAACCCGGAATTTTTCACATTAGTACCCGACTTTATAATAGATTGTATTAAACTAGATAATAGATTTTAGATTTTGATTGAAGTCTAATAATAGAATAATATTTAGATTTTGGATAAATGAAAGATTTAGGAACCGAATAAAGAAATTCTTTAACCTAGTTAATACGAGAATGAGATCTTGTATCTTGAATAAATAAGTCAAGATATGATCTAAAATTTAAAGCAAAACCTGATGTACCTTTAGATTTAAATAGAAAATATGAATATAAGGATTAAATGATTGTTTTTTATTCCGATAATGATTCGAGATTAGAATAACGAGTAGTGATGAGTTTATATTTAGACTTAAACCCTAAATTCAAGATTTCTAGTTGAAATTAAAAGCTACTAATAAGATATCATGTTTGATATCAAAACTAAAGATATATATTATAATTTGATTTCTGTATTAAGTCCAATGCTGCATAAATGATTGTTTATGCTCTTAAACAGAAAACGATGATCCAAAAATGAACTGTTAGGATTTTAAATACATAACGAAAATATAAACTGATGAGTAACTCAAAATCTAAACTCCAAATAAATAATCGGATCACGCTATTGTTCTGAACCGAGTTTTCATAAGCTATCGGAGCCTGAAACAAAAATTGACCTAATGAGCTTAAGAAATCCAAATCGCGGGAGATAAAATTTACGAATAATTAACTACGTATATATAACCTAAATTTGTATTATTTGAAAATCTAAGTGTTTTGTATAAATTTATACACATATTTTTGTACAAAAACTTCCAAATACTAGCTAATTTATACCCGTATAACTTGTTAAATGATCTTAAAATTAAACTAAATAAATAAACTAATATATATATATATTTTGGGCTGTGATTTCGTGGGAATTCGGTGAAGGAGAGAAACCAAGAATGGAACAATCATGCATCTCAAAAGTCCACAAAAATCAACCATACAACCAACCAAACAATGCCAAGTCATCTTAGCATTAATTAGGATGAAAATAACAGCCCAAGGAAGATCAAATCGGAGGAAATCTGGGGGAACAGCCGCAACCTCATTTCCCTTTCTTCTTCTATATATATATATATATATGTGTGTGTGTGTGTGTATTAAAGGCCATTAATGAAGAAAAAAAAAACATTCATTCCCAAGTTCCACAGCACGAAATAGACTCCAAATCACAACCAAACGAATCAAAACAGAAAACAAACAGATTATAACGCCCAAGCTCAGATCAAGAAAGAACAAAGCTAAAAACCCTCAAAAACGAGTTCAAAGGTAAGTTGGCATGATTCAAAGGATTTTCGTTCAAATATAAGAGTTGTAACTGACTTATAATCATCTTAGGAACATATTAAACATAATCACAAGCTTCGGATTGCATCAAACGAGCTCCAACAGGTAAACTTCAAAACCCTAGTTTTACTTTCACAAAATCGAAATCTATGTATACCTGTTTTTTAAACGTGTTAAAAGTTGTTTTATGTCCTTATATATGATATATAAACACTTAGAAGTAGTTTAAGTAAGTTTTTAACGTATGAAAATCAAAGAAATAGAATTGAACCGAGGAGGAAGATGATGAACAGTAAAACACTGCCTCAAGACCGGCAGTGTAAACGCTGAACGCGGCGGCTTATAAGGATAGGCCGACGGCTTAGGCGGCTTACATGATCAGAGGCTCGTAAAATAATTTTCACGTAAAACATGAACGTAAGCCGGCTTCCTGGAGATCTACGCGATGGCGTAGAGCCAGCGTACGTTGAAAGCCGGCAGCTTTCAACACCGGTGCACTCAATATGAAATAAGTTACAAAATCAATTCTACACCGGCACCTGTGGATGAAGGCCCGCGGCCTTGAGCCGGCGTACAGCCAAAATTTCTCCAACGGAAGCTTTTTTTGACCTAAACTGAAATTATATATATATAATATATATTTCTACTAAGTATATATATATGTATGTTAAACAAATAGTATTAGATAGTGACTATATACAAGTATTTAAGTCTATTTAGAATTAACATCTAATAACTTTTGAAACCCTAGAATTAAGAAAATATTTAGTATTAATTAAAGTTGGTATTAGTCAAATATTTGTTTTAAACAGAGAAAATAGGTAAGAATGGAAATTGAAATAAGTTAATTTCTTGAGTAATGTAACTTCTAAAAATAACAAAACAATTATGCGAGATAAAATAAGAGAAACACAACGACACTAAGTACTAATAATTACCAAAATATCGAGTATAGGACACAAAGCACATATAGGAATTTAGTAGATTGTATTGATAATACTTTGTTTTAAATAGGTGACTTTGACTCACTAAAGGATCTACCAATGGATTACTACGATTGAGGCAGTATGAGCAGGTGAGTAATTAAGTCATATTGTACTGGTTGTGATTGTAAATAGTCAAATACATAATCAAGATAATCAAATAAATGTCTGTTGAAAGTATGATTTGATTTGAGTGTTATGATTGTTAAAATATCTTTATAAAAGCGATAATGCAATGATTGATGTTGTGCGTAGAATAATGGTGATTGTGTGTAATGTATGGTCATTTTGAAATTGATTAAAATCTATTGACTTAATTAAATAATATGAACATGGCATTGCACAAATTGCATTATTGCATATGGTTGACAGCCTGCTACATATTAATATTTTTCGGATCTCTGTTTTTTGCTTAGTTGATCTAATGTGTAAGTTCTTCCAAGGTTCTCTTTGGTCTGGCGATCCTATGAGGAACTAAAAGGCACCGAAGAACGTCGCCGTAGAAATCGCTTTGAAATGATTAATACTTAGGGAGTTTCTAAGGAAATTGCAGGAGTGGTCAGCTTAATCAACTATATTAAGAGTGATAACTTAAAATGAGAAATTGCTTATGCTCCTGTGTACTTAATCTCTCCTGGACAGGTCTTATTAAGATTTGGTTCTTCAACCCATTAAAAAGAGGCGTAAATCTTTTTCCTGTTTAGATCTAGATCATCCAAACTTATATCTGTGCATATGGTTGAGTGCTTGCATTGCATATGAATTGTTAATGACTTATGTGAAGTATGGTATGTCTGATTATTCATGAGCTGTGGTTTCGCTCATACTCCTATAGTCTTTTCAAGTTCGCTTTACTACCTTGGTTAGTTACATCCAGGGATATGGCTCCGATAAGAGCTTTGAAGCTAGAAGTCTACAGATCTATTTTAGTTTGATGGTTATGTACTATTAGATTAGATTACTTAGTTGTGTACTACAAAAGAACTATATGGTTTGTAATAGTTATGTAATGTTTATTCACTAAGTCATTTCTCTTATATATTTGTTATTTCTTATCAAGCAACTGAAAAGATCATGTTGTTTTAAAATCCTGTCATTTCTGAAGGTAATCTAGTAATGGTGTACAAGTGTAACTTGTTTACTACTATTAGGGTACCCTCGGGGCGTGACAGAATTAAGTTGGTATCAGAGCATTGTAGTCATGGGTAGAATTATACTGCACAACTAGGAATAAAGTATGTGTGATTATTATTAATCATGCAAATTTTATTGTGTGTGCAGACTAATCCTGCTACGTGTCACATTAGATGGGAGATCTTTAGTATGCAGGAGGAGGAGACTTTGACAGATACAGGCGCAGACTACGAGTTCTGGTAGAGGACTTGTATTGAGCGGGATTACTAAGACTTTGGATGAGATCCTCAGCACCTGGAAGCGAGGATTATTGCCTTTGTTTAAAGGCTGGTTATTCTTGATGGAGCGGGCTTTTCCAGATAATGGATCAGCTATAGAGACGCTCTACAGATTTGAGAGGCTGATAGTGCAGAAAGGAGGTGGTCTGGAGATTGAACATAGCATTTATAGTCTCATCCAGATCAGAGAGACCAGAGCTCCCAGATTTTAGAGTCTGGGTAGATATTGGCAGAGGAGCAGTCTATGCTCATGATGTTAGGCAGGATCATGCCCGGGTCAGAGGTGATGCGGCCTATGATGATGATTTGATGCTTGCACGACTCAGCATGCAGTCACTCTAGACGCATGTTGATGAGGAAACCGCCTATTATCCCTGAGATAGCAGGTGAGTTCCAGCGTCCTGCTCTGTACAGGATCGAGTAGTACAGGAGACAGTTCAGACTACTGTCCACATGAGGAGTATCACCACAGAGCTGTTAGATGAGAGAGAAGGTAAGAAAAGAAGGATTGAGGCAGAGAAGTATGTCTCAGATTATAATTATGCCAGATGGATTGGATCAGCACAGGAGGATGGATTGAGAGTGATATCCATCTAGAGCTGAGGGTGAGAGGAGGCCAGCACCCAGAGGCATTAGGGTGATGGACACAGCCCTGACTCTAGCACCTCCAGGACGAGGTGTGATGATAGATTGATGATAGTAGTTCTGAGGGAGAGATGATTACCCTCGATTAGGCCCTCAGGAGAAGGGCAAGGGTCGTCTTCATCCCAGTCCCTGAGTCTGATTTAGTATTATATGATGATGTGTATTATCTGTTATGATGACATGACAGGACGATATTAGTAGACTTTTGATGACTTATATATGTATCTTTTGATGACTATGATAGGAAGCTAAGTTAGGGTAGTGCAATTTTTGGATATGTACATAATGCACTAACCATGAAAAGCTTTGATGTATTTTGGTTATGTAATATATGTGTTGCATATATATATGAATGACTTGATGACTTTTGATAAAGACGAGTTATGATCTGACTTAAGTAATATGTTTAATGTTAATAGAATGCCAAGAGGAAGAAATAAAAGTAGAAATGCCAGAATTTCTGATCCACCAATAGATGCTCCTGCAACACCCCAAAACCGAATTGAGGATGTTTTACAAAGTCTTCAACAACAAAATGTTTTGATTTTGCAAGCTTTGCAAAATATGCAAGCCACAAATGTAGCACCACCTGTTGGAGCACCAGCAATGACTCCACCAAATCCTAGAAGGAATGAAAGGCATACTCCACCGGTTCAATTTCAGGAAAATGGACCAGTGAATCCAAATGAGTCTGCTGCTGAGGTACAAGGACCCCTCGATATGAACAGAATTGCCACCACCACCACCTTTACGTCCTCAGAGGAATTTGTTGCCGGAATTCATTAAGTGCAACAGATATTTTGAGGGAATACCGGGAAAGCCAGAGAAGCTGAAGATGGCTAGCTCAGATTGAGCGATCCCTTGATGTTTTCCCTGAAGCTTTGAAAGTATCCTATGGACTTATTTATTAAGGTTAAGAGCAAGGATATGGTGGAATTCGAAACAAAGAAGTTTGTCAACCAATTACTTGGGAAGTATTCAGACGAGAATTTTTGAAGGAATATTTTCCAAGCAGTCTAAAAGCAAAGTATAGCACTGACCTGATGAATTTGACCCAAGGAGCTAAGACCATTGATGAATATGAACATGAGTTTAATCGGTTGTTACAATTTGCTCCAGATGCTTATCGGGACAGTGATGAGCTTAAGAGACAGACTTTCATGGCTGGATTAGAACCTCATTTCCAAAGAAGACTTGCTGAATTTGAGATTGATAACTTTGCAGCTATGTTGGAAAAAGCTCGTATCATTGAACGTGCAAGGAAGTATGAACTTGAGAGGTATAAGAAGAAGGGAACTATGTTCGGGAAAAGAATGTATGATGGTTCTATGGCAAGTTCTGTGCCTAAGAAGGTTAAATTCTTCAAACCTTTCAATGTGAACAAAGGAGGAGTAATGGGAAGAATAATGTTACTTGTTGGAAATGTAAAGGTTCTCATTACCCAAGGTATTGTCCACAATTACAGAACAAATGTTATTATTGTGGGGAAGTGGGCATATGATAAACGATTGTCCAAAAGAAAAACTGCAACTTGCTTCATATGCAATAAAGTTGGGCACATAGCACCCAATTGTCCACAGAAAGCAGTGCAGTAGCTGGATCTTCACAATCTAAAGGAGTGATTGGAGCCTCAGGATCGAAAAATGGAATGCCAACAAAGCCAATGCGACGGCCAGAGTTTTTGCCATGTATGGAAGTCCTGTAGAGAATGTGGAGATAGAGGAAGGAGATGAAGAAAATATTTGGGAGGAAGTTGATCCTGAAGAATATGGACTCATTGCAGGTATGTAATTATATATTTGTTTATTTAAAGTTATTAGACACAATCACAAGTAGATGAGCAATAGAAGTCTTTATAAGTTGAAAATAACATGAACTTAATAATTGATACTTAGGATCATTCAAGTAGGGGATCAGACTGCGTATGCTTTGTTTGACACGGAGCAACGCATTCTTTCATAAATACTGGATTAGCAAGGCGTATAAGATACCAATTGAGCATGAGTAAAGAATTGAGAGTTACTACGCCAACTGGAGATTTAGTGGTGACACGGGAATGATCAAGAGTTGTCCACTAAAGATTGGAGATCAGAATCAATTGCTGATTTAATTCTGATAGAGATGCAAAATATGATATTATTTTGGGTATGGTTTGGTTAACTGCTGTAAAAGCAAAAGTTAATTGCCATCTCAAAATAGTATCTTTTGTCAATAATCAAGGAGAAAGAAAAGAGTATAGAGGTGAGATACTCAGAGAAGTCAGAATAGGATAACAGCAATTGAAGTGGAAAATGAAGAAGATATGGAGATGAACGGTTGTATTCTTGGAGCAACTGAAGGTGAATCCAAGAATTGGATATTCATACCATTCGAACAGTATGTGAATACTCAGATGTATTTCCAGAGAATTACCGGATTACCCCCACATAGAGAAGTGGAATTCTCAATTGATTTGATACCTGGAACCGAACCAGTATCAAAAGCTCCGTATCGAATGGCACCTGTGGAATTGAAAGAATTAAAGGTGCAGTTACAAGAATTGTTGGATAAAGGATTTATCAGACCTAGTGTTTCACCTTGGGGAGCACCAGTGCTTTTGTGAAAAAGAAAGATGGATCAATGAGACTCTGTATTGATTATAGGGAATTAAACAGAGTAACTATCAAGAACAAATATCCTTTACCCAGATTGATGACTTTTTGATCAATTGAGAGGAGCAAAGGTATTTTCCGAATTGATTTAAAGTCAGGATATCATCAAATCCGAATCAAAGCAGAAGATGTACCAAAGACTGCATTCCGAACTAGGTATGGTCATTATGAATTTTTGGTCATGCCATTTGGATTAACCAATGCACCAGCAGTTTTTATGGATCTGATGAATCGTATCTTTAGACCTTTGCTGGATATTGTGTGATTGTTTTCATAGATGATATACTTGTATATTCGTCTAATGAAGAACAACATGATGAGAATTTGAGAAGTGTTACAGATATTGAGAGACAATAAGTTGTATGCCAAATTGTCTAAGTGTGAATTTTGGCTTAAGTATATCATTCCTTGGACATATTGTTTCTGGAGAAGGAATATCAGTTGATCCTGCAAAAGTTAAAGCTATTGTGGAATGGAAAAGACCTGAAACTGTTACTGAAGTTAGGAGTTTCTTGGGATTGGCAGGATATTATCGGAAATTTGTGAAGGATTTCTCAAAGATTGCACGACCTTTGACTCAATTGACTCGAAAGAATGAGAAATTCGAGTGGAATGATCAACGTGAACAAAGTTTCCAAGAGTTGAAGAAAAGGTTAATATCAGCACCAATCTTGGTCTTGCCCAATGACAAGGATTTATATACTGTCTATAGTGATGCATCTAGAAATGGATTGGGATGTGTGTTAATGCAAAATGGAAAAGTAATAGCATATGCTTCTAGACAATTGAAACCACATGAGATGAATTACCCCACTCATGATCTAGAATTAGCTGCTATTGTTTTTGCACTCAAGATTTGGCGTCACTATTTGTATGGGCAGAAATGTGAAATATATACGGATCACAAGAGTTTGAAGTATATATTTACACAAAAAGAGTTGAACATGAGACAAAGGCGATGGTTGGAATTAATTAAAGATTATGATCTTACCATTAATTACCATCCGGGTAAAGTGAATGCTGTGGCGGATGCATTGAGCCGGAAAAGTTATGGAGAAGTGGCTTCAATACTAACGGAACAGAAAGAACTTATCAAGGAATTTGAGAGATTAAACTTGAAATTTTCAATACAAGGTTTGGAAGCTAAGTTAGGAAATCTAATTTTGGAACCTACTTTACTTCAGAAAATTAAGGAAGCCCAGAAAGAAGATATTGAAATCCGAGAGATTAAACAAGGAATATCCCAGGGAAAGTACAAAAATTTTCATGTGGATAAAGAAGAGGTATTAAGAATGAATAAAAGATTGTGTGTGCCACATGATGAAAACTTGAGGAAGGAATTAATGCATGAAGCACATTATTCTGGATATTCTATACATCCAAGAGAAACAAAAACATATCAAGAGCTGAAAAGTACATATTGGTGGAATGGAATGAAGAAGGATATTGCAGAATTTGTTGATAAATGTGACGTATGTCAAAGGATCAAAGTTGAACATCAAAAACCAGGAGGATTGTTAAAACCATTGCCAATACCCGAGTGGAAGTAGGATCAAATTTCTATGGATTTTGTATGCTCATTACCTAAAACAAATGCAGGTCATGATGCTGTTTGGGTTATTGTGGATAGACTCACAAAATCAGCTCATTTCTTGCCAATTAACATGACATATCCATTGGAGAAATTGGCACGAATATATTTGAAGGAGATTGTGAGATTGCATGGTGTACCTGTTGGTATAGTATCAGATAGAGATCCACGGTTTGTATCCAGATTTTGGCAAGGATTACAAAAAGCTTTGGGAACTCGGTTGAATTTTAGTATGGCGTATCATCCTCAAACTGATGGACAAACTGAAAGGACTATTCAGACATTGGAGGATATGTTGAGAGCATGTATTATGGAATTCAAAGGAAATTGGACCAACATTTACCATTAGTGGAATTTGTGTACAATAACAGCACCATTCAAGCATAAGAATGCCACCTATGAAGCTTATATGGTAGAAGTGTCGGTCACCATTGTTCTGGGGGTAACTGAAAAAGTATTGTTGGACCTGAATTCGTTCAGGAAACTATATTGAAAAATCTCAGTGATAAAGCATAAGAATGAAAGCAGCACAAGATAGACAAAAGAGCTGGGCGGACTTGAAAAGAAGAGAATTGGAATTTAATGAAGAGAACATGTATACTTAAAGATAAGTCCAATCAAAAGTCTTCATGGTAGACAAACAAAAGGCAAGTTAAAGCTAGATATATTGGACCATTTGAGATATTAGAACGAGTTGGGAATTGGCATACCGTCTTGCATTGCACCTAATTTGTCTGGTATACATAATGTTTTCATGTATCAGTTCTAAGAAAGTATGTACCGGATCCAGATAAGATAGTGGAATTAGAACCAATTAATTTGAAGGAAAATTTGACTTATGAAAAGCATCCAGTTAAGAATTGGATCGGAAGGTGCAAGTTCTCAGGAATAAAGAAATCCAATATGTCAAAGTATTATGGATCAACAAACAGAAGATTACCGGGAATTAAAAGAGGAGATCAAGAAAAGCTATCCACATTTGTTTGAGAACTCAGGTACGCATTCAAGCTTTAAGGACAAAGCTTATTTTAAGGGGAGAGAGAATGTAAACCCCAGGAATTTTTCACATTAGTACCCAACTTTATAATAGATTGTATAAACTAAATAATAGATTTAGATTTTGATTGAAGTTTAATAATAGAATAATATTTAGATTTTCGATAAATGAAAGATTTAGGAACCGAATAAAGAAATTCTTTAACCCTAGTTATACCGAGAACGAGATCTTGTATCTTGAATAAATAATTCAAGATATGATCTAAAATTTAAACCCGAAAACCTGATGTACCTTTAGATTTAAATAGAAAATATGAATTATAGGATTAAATGATTGTTTTTTATTCGATAATGATTCGAGATTAGAATAATGAGTAGTGATCAGTTTATATTTAGACTTAAACCCTAAATTCAAGATTTCTAGTTTGAAATTAAAAGCTACTAATAAGATTTCATGTTTGATATCAAAACTAAAGATATATATATAATTGATTTCTGTATTAATTCCAATACTGCATAAATGATTGTTTATGCTCCTAAACAGAAAACGATGATCCAAAAATGAACTGTTAGGATTTTAAATACACAACGAAAATATAAACTGATGAATAACTCAAACTCTAAACTCCAAATAAATAATCGGATCACGCTATTGTTCTAAACCGAGTTTTCTTAAGCTGTCGGAGCCTGAAACAAAAATTGACCTAATGAGCTTAAGAAATCCAAATCGCAGTAGATAAATTAATACGAATAATTAACTACGTATATAATATAACCTAAATTTGTATTATTTGAAATCTAAGTGTTTTGTATAAATTTATACACATATTTTTGTACAAAAACTCCAAATACTAGCTAATTTATACCCGTATAACTTGTTAAATGATCTTAAAATTAAACTAAATAAATAAACTAATATATATATATATTTTTTTTTTGGCTGCTAATTTCGGTGGGAATTCGGTGAAGGAGAGAAACCAAGAATGGAACAATCATGCATCTCAAAAGTCCACAAAAATCAACCAACAACCAACCAAATAATGCCAAGTCATCTTAGCATTAATTAGGATGAAAATAACAGCCAAGGAAGATCAAATCGGAGGAAATCCGGAGGAGAACAGCCGCAACTTCATTTCCCTTTCTTATATATAATATATATTATAGTGTGTGTATTAAAGGCCATTAATGAAGAACAAACAAAACTCATTCATTCCCAAGTTCCACAGCACGAAATAGACTCCAAATCACAACCAAAACGAATCAAAAACAGAAAACAAACAGATTATAACGCCCAAGCTCAGATCAAAGAAAGAACAAAGCTAAAAACCCTCAAAAAACGAGTTCAAAGGTAAGTTGGCATGATTCAAAGGATTTTCGTTCAAATATAAGAGTTGTAACTGACTTATAATCATCTTAGGAACATATTAAACATAATCACAAGCTTCGGATTGCATCAAACGAGCTCCAACAAGGTAAAACTTCAAAACCCTAGTTTTACTTTCACAAAATCGAAATCTATGTATACCTGTTTTTAAACGTGTTAAAAGTTGTTTTATGTCCTTATATATGATATATAAACACTTAGAAGTAGTTTAAGTAAGTTTTTAACGTGTGAAAATCAAAGAAACAGAATTGAACCGAGGAGGAAGATGATGAACAGTAAAACACTGCCTCAAGACCGGCAGTGTAAATGCTGAACGCCGGCGGCTTATAAGGATAGGCCGACGGCTTATAGGCGGCTTACACTGATCAGAGGCTACGTAAAATAATTTTCACATAAAACATGAACGTAAGCCGGCTTCCTGGAGATCTACGCCGACGGCGTAGAGCCAGCGTACGTTGAAAGCCGGCAGCTTTCAACACCGGTGCACTCAATATGAAATAACTTACAAAATCAATTCTACACCGGCACCTGTGGATGAAGGCCCGCGGCCTTGAGCCGGCGTACAGCCAAAATTTCTCCAACGGAAGCTTTTTCTGACCTAAACTGAAATTATATATATATATAATATTTCTACTAAGTATATATATATGTATGTTAAACAAATATGTATTAGATAGTGACTATAATACAAGTATTTAAGTCTATTTAGAATTAACATCTAATAACTTTTGAAACCCTAGAATTAAGAAAATATTTAGTATTAATTAAAGTTGGTATTAGTCAAATATTTGTTTTAAACAGAGAAAATAGGTAAGAATGGAAATTGAAATAAGTTAATTTCTTGAGTAATGTAACTTCTAAAAATAACAAAACAATTATGCGAAATAAAATAAGAGAAACACAACGACACTAAGTACTAATAATTACCAAAATATCGAGTATAGGACACAAAGCACATATAGGAATTTAGCTAGATTGTATTGATAAATACTTTGTTTTAAATAGGTGACTTTGACTCACTAAAAGATCTACCAATGGATTACTACGATTGAGGCAGTATGAGCAGGTGAGTAATTCAGTCATATTGTACTGGTTGTGATTGTAAATAGTCAAATACATAATGCAAGATAATCAAATAAATGTCTATTGAAAGTATGATTTGATTTGAGTGTATGATTGTTAAAATATCTTTATAAAAGCGATAATGCAATGATTGATGTTGTGCAGTAGAATAATGGTGATTGTGTGTAATGTATGGTCATTTTGAAATTGATTAAAATCTATTGACTTAATTAAATAAATATGAACATGCATTGCACAAATTGCATTATTGCATATATGGTTGTGACATCCTGCTACGTATAAATATTTTGGATCTCTGTTTTTGCTTGGTTGATCTAATGTGTAAGTTCTTCCAAGGTTCTCTTTGGTCTGGCGGTCTTATGAGGAACTAAAAGGCACCGAAGAACGTCGCCTGTAGAATCGCTTTGAAATGATTAATACTTAGGGAGTTTCTAAGGAAATTACAGGAGATGGTCAGCTTAATCAACTATATTAAGAGTGATAACTTAAAATGAGAAATTGCTTATGCTCTTGTGTACTTAGTCTCTCCTGGGCAGGTGGCTCATTAAGATTTGGTTCTTCAACCCATTAAAAAAAGGGCGTAAATCTTTTTCCTGTTTGGATTCTAGATCATCCAAACTTGTATCTGTGCATATGGTTGAGTGCTTGCATTGCATATGAATTGTTAATGACTTGTGTGAAGTATGGTACGTCTGATTATTCACTGAGCTGTGGTTTCGCTCATGCTCCTACAGTCTTTTCAGGTTCACTTTACGACCTTGGTTAGTTACATCCAAGAATATGGCTCCAGTAAGAGCTTTGAAGTTAGAAGTCTACAGATCTATTTTAGTTTGATGGTTATGTACTATTAGTTTAGATTATTTAGTTGTGTACTACAAAAGAACTATATGGTTTGTAATAGTTATGTAATGTTTATTCACTAAGTCATTTCTCTCATATATTTGTTATTTCTTATCAAGCAACTAAAAAGATCATGTTGTTTTGAAAACCTGTCACTCTCTGAAGGTAATTTAGTAATGGTGTACAAGTGTAACTTGTTTTACTACTACTAGGGTACCCTCGGGGTGTGACAATATGTATAAGGTGTACTTGAAGGTATGGGCTGTAAATGTACTTTCTTAATAAAATAAAATAAAATTAGTAAAATTATTTCAAATATTTGAAGCAGGTTTTTTATAATTAAAATTAAATAATTATTCGAAATAATTTTGGTATTTAACAATTATGTTACCGGTAGATCAAAATACGCGAATATGGGTTATAAATAATATTTTTATAACTCGAAAAATTCTAAAAAATTATTTTATGAAAATATAAATATTTTTAAATTATTAAATTAATTTATTTTATTTTTAGTATCGGGTCTTAAACAGAATCTGATCCCGTAAAGACCCGAAACGATCTAAATTTTAGAAAAACTAAATTTTCTATAACATAAAATATTTATCTAAAAATATAAGGCTTTATAAGAATATAAAATTTTGTAATGAAATAAAAATGAATAGTGCAAAAGACTATTCAATTACCGGTAATAATGGAAATACGATAAAAAGGTTATAACTGCAACTTTTATAACCCAAAAAATTATATAACTGATATATTTGAAAATCTTATGAAATTACGAGTCTAATGGTACTATTGATATATTTTTTATATCTCGAGCCCCATGACACGCTTTTCGAAGTCTGTATCCGAACGGGTTCGAAATAGGTCAAAAAAATTTACCAATCTGATATTTTAAAACAGAGTTATATTACTACGGGTATTCTACATCTTTAAACTACACCTCGGCCTCTAGGGTTAGGGGCGCTAGATTGCCTGACTTAAGCTATCGTATTCCACTTAGGGTTTCCGGGTGATTTTCCGGTTTAGATCCTTGCCAATTTGGGAACTTGATATTTTATGTTTATATAACATATTTAATTTGAGAAATTTATTTTAAATTTTATTTTTGTAAGTATTTAATACCTCTTAATGTTTTCAAAATTCTTGCATTGAGTTTTATTTCCGAAGGTCAATCGTTATTTACTTTTTAATAGTTTGTTTTTGGGCTTTATATTACTCGATTTTATAAGTCCGAATTAAATATGGAAATTTTTGTATGCCGTGGTTTTGAATTTGAAAACTGTTGAGTTCTTATTTTATTTTTAAGGATTTTCATTTTCTCCTTATTAAGATATTTTTTGGATTCATTCATGATTTAGGACTTGTCGAAATTCGGTTTTAATTTGGAGTGATTTTTTAGGGTTTATTTTCAAAGTTCATTTTCGAATTATTTATTGAAATTTTCCGAGGCTTACAGTAATGGCGAGGTTATTCTTGGATATTCCAACCAAATGTCCCCATGATCTCTTGGTAGGGACAAGGAAATATCAAAAGACAAGAATACCAAACCAGCACTAGTAGATCTTGTATTTCAAGGAGCTTTCAAGGCATAAGCTTTATGATTTTTCATCAAAAGTGTTTTGAACAAAAGACCTTTTATAAAAATGTATTTTTTTATGTTTTCAAAACCTATTTAAGCATTTGATATAGTAGATCTACCATTTTACTACTCATATTCATGTAGGCATTTAAGATCTCATCATTATTTTGAGTTTATGTGCATTAATGGTCTTCAATGCTTTTGTCCTTAGTAAATAATCTTTCTAGTATATAGATCTATAGGTAGATGAGTTAATAAAGTCATAAAGGAAAACCTTTTCAAGAAATGAACTTGTGTAAATTCGGATGACTTGAGAAACCTAGGTTAAAAACCCTTTTTCTAACTTCTAAACATGTATTTTACAAGAAAAATGAAGCCTATAGGTGATAGATAATGTTTGGTGATATTTTTCATGAGTTTAAATGAGTTTTACTAAAGAAATTATTTAAAACAAGAGATGAAGCCCAATAGAAGTTTTGAGTTAAAAAGTCTTGTAGGCAAAATTCGTAATAATGGATAGGTGGTTAGAAAACACTAGTTTTCCAACTTCAAAAATGGTATTTTCTTAAATAAATGAAGTCCTTAGGGTATAGGTAAAATAAATACTTAAAGATCTAAGTATAAAATGCATTTTTCCTAAAAGAATCAACTTGAAAATGAGATTTACTAAATTCGGATTTTTGGAACCACCCTAGTAAAAGACCCACTTAAAAGTTTACTAATGAAGATTTTATTAAAGAAATAAAGGCCTTAGGATATAACTAATATAAGGGTCAAAATTTCTTTAAACAAAGTGGAGTTTTCTTAAAGAAAATCCTTGTAATAAGTAAGTGTGGCCAAGTGTAGTCAACTTAGTTGCTAAACAATAGCATGAAATGGTTTTCTAAGAAAAAGTTTATTTAAATTCTTTAAGTCTAAAAAGTTATAAGACCTTAGCCACTTAACAGTTCACATCATGATATTCATGATAGGGAAATTCATCACCATGGCATTTAGTTCCATTTTTCATTTAGGAATCTCAAGTGCATTCATGAAAACCGCATTTTTGAAATCAACATAACCATTGTACAGATCTGATCCCTCATTTCTGAGGCTTAGATATTTTCAAAACTTGATTTAAACTTCTTACTTAGAAAGCTCTTCCGAAGTAGATAGAAATCGATATAAAATTTGTGAAATTCCGACTTAAAACACCAAGTTATGGCCATTTTAAATCGGGACTTCGAAAATGACGCGAATTTCGATTTCACTAAGTTTTCTTAGAGTATTAGTATCCTTGATGGTAGAATACTCATTAGGGCATTTCTTATGTGAATAGGTGAACCCGAGGATGTTGAATCTTTGCCTCTGGACTACTATAACTAGAAGAAAGGCGAACCTATGGCGGAGTGAGTTTTTCTTCCCGATTCATTTATTATGTGCTTGTTAATTAGTGCACTAGAATGTAGGCTAAAAAAAATGAATATGAATGACGGGAAATAATAGGAAATTGTATATTGATGAAGATGTGAGAATTCAAAATAAGAATATCGAAACCGGGTGATAAATTCTAGTTGTATAGTTAGATAGTTATGATGGATTGTTTGAGAAATTGTTTGATCGCCTAAATAAAGTGACTTAATCAACTACTCGGACTAATGCCAAATTTGACATGTGTCACGCCCCGAAGGGTACCCTAAATGTGGCAGTCCGCCACATATAATATCAAGGCTTAAGAATGGCTACCTTAGTCATGCGAAAGCCTTAGTATTATATGTAAGGCTTCTAACACGGTAATAGGAGACGCTTTTGGGAAGCATAGTTTAAGCAAGTAAAGATAAACATACAAGAATCCAGAAATAAAGTATATCATATATTTATAACCAAAGTCTATTACATAATTTTTGAGGGGCATACCCCTGCTAATCCCATGAATCGTGATAAACTTTATAACACCAAAATACTACATTATAAAGATTTCAAAGGAATTCTAATCTAAGTCTTTCGAGTAGATTTCCTCCAAAAGCTTCAATATAAAACTTACACGGATACGGGAAGACCTCGGGCACAAAAATAGGTGTTCCTGAGAATACAAATATCTATAGGGGTGTAAGCTTATGGGCTTAGTGATAAATCCCAAATTTATACTTGAAGAAAATTATCAATCAAGTTATATTATTCAAACATATGAAATGCAACAACCACGTGAGCATACAAGACATATGACTTCCGGGAATCATATGTTGAATGAATTACGTCCTTCATTCGGGTTGGTATCAGGCCAATTACAGCCACAACTTTTAAAAATCACTTTTATAGATCTTACCGGCTCCTATACCCATCAAAAACTTGTAGTTTACAGCTTCCTACTAGCCACCAATTTAAGTAGTTCTTACTGGCTCCCTACTCGCCATTGACAAGATATACCGGTATGTCTACCAGCACTATTATACACTTTCCCACCAATTGTATAGTAGTGAATGCAATGTGACTCAACATATGAAGTGCAGAATAATTTCTTTAATTAAAGTCTAAGTTAGTTACTTTTAACTTCTTTCAAGTGATCAATCAATTTCAAACATTTCAAGATATTAATTTCACATACAACTTTATTACAAACAAATCGAGTTTCGTATACTTAGTATTCTTTCAACTATTTATCATACACTTCGATTTGATTTTCTTAAATTCAGTGCTACTAATTTACAAGCACAATCAGGAGTATGAAAAATAACGGGGAATAAACCTCACTCAGCCATGATGACACCTTCTTTGAAACGGATGAGTCTTTGGGATTTCCACTAATCATAATAATCTTCGGGATGAACAATCCTCCTCGACATTATCTAGAAGAAAGAAAAATACTTAAGATGAGTATTTCATGAACTTTTTTTCTTGAAGATTCTAATCTTTTCTTAAAATCGCGGTAAAATCGTATAAGGGGAAATTTCAACTAAAATGCCATAACTTGCTCATTTAACTCGGAATTTCGCGTATAATAACCGTTTTCTACCTACCCGAAAGATCTACACATTTCTAAACTTATTTTCATAAAACTAGGTCGTTTGGGTCCCGAAAAGACAGCGACCAGATTTGCCACAATTTGCAAACACTTGCTTTCCTCTTTGTAAACAAAGCTCATTTGAAAAGATAAATATTTCAATTATTTTTGTAAACTTTTGAAAGGTATATATAATATTTGTAATGACTCATAACAAATGTAAGAAGTAAATGAAGTTGTCCTCAAAAAGTAAAGTTTTAAAGACTTTGAACTTGGATTCTATTGAATATTTATTTTACTTTGAAAGATCCTAAGTTATTGGAGACAATATTCTTTTTCTAAATTTAATCTTTGTAATTACTTTAATTTCCTAAAGTGTGGTTTTTATTTTCTAAACTTGGATTCAAAAGTCGTAAAATGACATTTTTATTTCTTGTAATGATTCTAAAAGAATTTCTACTTCTTGATGAAAGATAAGTTTTCATAAAAACCTTTTGTTTATGTAAGAAAAATCATTCCCATGCATGTTCATGGGTTTTTAAGAAATCCATTTTCCATATTTATTTCTTTGGAAAGAATCTTTAATTCAAGAAAACACTTTCTCATTTATTTTTGTTGAGACAAAAACATTATGTTCATGCATGAATGTGAATCATAAGCTATAGAAATATAAAGCAAAATAATAACTTGAAAGCTTAAGTAAATAATAAAGTAAATCAAGTATTTGGGACCTTAGCTTCTTCAAGGTACCCCGGACTAAGAAAAGACTAGTCCCGAAAGAAAAGAAAGAGAAATTGTTTTGACTTGATGAACAAGTCTAAGACTAGAATGACTAGTCTTAAAATAAATCGCGATAAAGCAAATAAATTGCATGAAAGATAAATAAATTGCAAGATAATGAGCTTATATGCTCTAAATAGTATATATCTATGCAATAAGATATAAGATAGTAAAGAACATAAAAGAAACATAAACGAACATAGAGGAATTATGATTATGAACAAATAAAGCATGAACCTGATGTTGCTTTCTTAACCTTCATGGTTTAGAAAACACACACTAAGCTCAACTAAGTAGATGAACATGAAGAATCTTGGAAATTTCTTACCTAAAGGAAGCTAAGCTAAGGACTTATAAAAAATTCTTGAGAGAAATTGGAGAGAAAATTTTGTAGTAACTTTAGAGAAGAAGAGGTGGTGAAAGAAGTGAAGGTATGAGGGGGTAATTATAGGAAAATATGGAGATAAATTGTTAATTAAATAATTGGAAAGGAAACAATTGAGCATGGAGAGAGAGGGGGCCGACGCCATTTTGTGTGTTGTGGGGAGGAGAGAAATTTTATTTTTTGTATTTTGTTAATTAAAAGTAAGAAATGAAAGATGTGAAATTGTATTGGAAATGAAAATGTGTAAAAGTAGGTGTATGGTTTGTAAGAATAGGTTGTAAGAAAAAGTAGAGATAGATGAAATAGTGTAGAATAGTAGAAAAAGTGTAATGTAAAAGTAGACATGACAATTAAATACCGGTAGTAAGAAAATATGCATACAAAAGCGATATCAGATATTTCTAGCTACCGAAAAATTTCGAAATTGTTATTTTTGAAATCTCATATTTTCAGGCTTCCGGACACGTTTTTCAAGAACTATGTCCGATCGGTTTCAAAGGACACTCGAATTTTGAAAAACCTATATTTTTTATAAAACCTATAGCTATTACGAACTATTAACTAATTTTCCAACTTCGTTTTCTAGGGCTTGAGAAAACGGCAATGCCGGACTTAAGCGGTTACGGTAAACTAGGGTTTGGTTGACTCTGGGAAATCCGGTTGACTTCCGATTAGGGTTTAAACTATAATTCGGATCCAAAAATTTCGGGGATTTACAACCTACCCCCCTTAAAGAAAGTTTTGTCCTCAAAACTTGAAATTTGCAACTTGAAATTCGTACCTGATTCTTCAAAGAGATTTGGATATTTCTTTCGGATCTCATCCTCGGCTTCCCAAGTAGCCTCTTCTCGCGAATGATTCCTCCATAACACCTTGACATATCGGATTTCCTTGTTTCTCAGCTTTTGAACCTTTTGATCCAGAATTTGAACTGGGTGCTCCTCATAAGTCAAGTTCTCTTTCAGCCTGACTGGTTCAAGCTCCACAATCCGATCAGGGTCGGGGATATGCTTTCTTAGTACTGAGACATGGAAGACATTATGTACTCCCGACAGGTTTGGTGGTAATGCCAAGCGATAAGCCAAATCTCCTACTCGTTCGAGGATTTCGAAAGGTCCGATATACCTTGGGCTTAGCTTTCCTCGAGCCCGTACACGATGAATACTCTTTATCGGATTCACTTTCAGATACACATGATCACCAACGTTAAACTCAAGGATTCGTCGTTTTTTATCTGCCCAACTTTTCTGTCTATCTTGGGCCTCTTTCATCCTTTGCTGAATAATCCTGACTTTATCTGAGGCGTCTTGGATGAGATCTGGTCCAATTGTTAATTTTCCACATCATCCCAAAATAGAGGCGATCTACACCTTCTTCCATACAAAGCTTCGTACGGTGGCATCTTAATTGTTGAATGATAGCTGTTGTTGTAAGCAAACTCTACCAAAGGTAGGTGTACTTCCCAGCTTCCTTTGAATTCCATAACACAAGCTCTTAACATGTCTTCCAAGGTCTGGATAGTTCGCTCTGATTGTCCATCAGTTTGTGGATGATAAGCTGTACTGAAATGTAACTTGGTTCCCATACACTTCTGAAGGCTCATCCAGAATTTTGACACGAATCGAGGATCCGATCCGATACAATCCCTGCTGGAACTCCATGCAGTCTCACAATCTCCCTTACATATAGCCGGGCCAACTTTTCCATCGAGTAGGTCATGTTGATGGGGATGAAGTGTGCTGACTTGGTGAGTCGATCCACAATTACCCATATAGCATCATATCCGGCTGCTGTTCGGGGCAATCCACATACGAAATCCATGGTAATTTGGTCCCATTTCCATTCTGGTATGGCCAATGGTTTCAAAAGTCCTCCTGGCCTTTGGTGTTCAATCTTTACTTGTTGACATATGGGACACTTCATTACGAATTCAGCTACGTCCTTTTTCATACCATTCCACCAAAAGCGACTCTTAAGGTCTTGGTACATCTTGGTACCACCGGGGTGCATGGTATATCCCGAGTTATGTGCCTCACTCATAATTTCCTTTTTCATCTCCTCATCATTCGGTACACATAATCTCCCTTTCATTCTTACTACATCTCCTCATCTATCTCAAAATCATCATACTTTCCTCCTTGTATCTCACTTTTCAACTTTTGTATGACTTCATCATATCGCTGAGATTCTTTGATTCTTTCTATCAGAGTTGGCTCCATTACCAAATGGGAAATTTCTATTTCCGTGCTTTGCCCTACAAATTCGATGCTCAATCTCTCGAATTCTTTTATAAGTTCTTTTTGAGTTGTGAGCATGGCTGCAACTTCTCCATGGTTCTTCCGACTCAAAGCGTCTGCTACCGCATTCACTCTTCCAGGGCAATAATTTATTCCAAGATCATAGTCTTTGATCAACTCCAACCATCTCCTTTGCCTCATATTCAATTCCTTTTGTGTAATAAATACTTGAGGCTCTTATGGTCCGTATAAATCTCGCATCTCTGTCCATATAGGTAGTGCCTCCAAAGCTTGAGAGCAAAGACAACTGCGGCTAACTCAAGATCATGCGTCGGGTAATTTTGTTCATGCGGCCTCAACTGCCGTGAAGCATAAGCAATTACTTTCCCTTCTTGCATAAGCACGCATCCTAAGCCATTTCTTGACGCATCACTATGGACGGTATATGGTTTTTCCGGATCAGGTAAGGTTAAAATCGGAGCAGATACCAACCGTTGCTTTAACTCTTGGAAACTTTGTTCCCTTTCTCATTCCAAATGAATCTTTCATTCTTCTGGGTCAACTGAGTTAGTGGCTTAGCTATTTTTGAGAAATCTTGCACAAACTTCCTGTAATAGCCAGCTAATCCAAGAAAACTTCTAATCTCAGTCACCGTCCTTGGTTGTTTCCATTCCATTACGGCCTTAATCTTTTCAGGATCTACTGATATTCCTTTCCCTGAGATAACATGTCCTAGAAAAGATATTTGGTCCAACCAAAAGTCACACTTGGATAATTTGGCATATAGCTTGTGCTCCCTTAAGGTTTGTAATGCCATTCTCAGATGTTCTTTGTGTTGCTCCCGTGTTTTAGAATAGACCAAAATATCATCAATGAAGACAATCACGCATTTATCCAAGAGCGGCTTATACACCCGATTCATCAAGTCCATGAAAGCAGCTGGTGCATTAGTCAATCCAAAGGGCATGACCATGAACTCATAGTGTCCATACCGAGTTCTAAAAGCGGTCTTTGACACATCCTCTGGTTTTATCCTCAGCTGGTGGTATCCAGATCTCAAATCAATGCGTGAGAATACACTTGCTCCTTGTAGTTGGTCAAAGAGATCGTCAATCCTTGGCAATGGATACTTATTCTTTATAGTGACCTTATTGAGTTCTCGATAGTCAATACACAACCTCATCGATCCATCCTTCTTCTTTACGAATAATACCGGAGCTCCCCAAGGCGAGACACTTGGTCTAACAAATCCTTGGTCAAGCAATTCTTGTAATTGCTTCTTAAGTTCCTTGAGCTCAACAGGTGCCATTCGGTATGGTGCCTTGGATATAGGTTCTGTTTTTGGCATCAAATCGATCTCAAAATCGATTTCTCGTTTTGGGGGTAACCCAGGCAATTCTTCTGGAAAAACATCAGAGAATTCATTAACGATGGGGATGTCGTCAATGTTGGGTCTTTCCTTATCCTCCTCCGTACTTCCCACATAACTTTCAACTCCTTCCTCAACCTCTTCAATTACCTCGAACGAACTTAACTCCAAACTTTTAGAAGTTGCGGATTCTCCCAAAAATAGCTTTCTTCCCGTCTTGTCCCATGAATTCCACCTTTTTATTTCTACAATCTACCTTTGCTTCCACCATGGACAACCAACTCATTCCGAGAATCACTTCGTATTGCTGATTTCTATTACTATAAGATCGGTAGTTGTTTCATGGCCTTGTATCTTCATGGGGCAATTCCTTATTACTTCTTTGGTAGTCACCACACTACCGGTGGGGGTTTTTATACGAAAACTTGTTGTGATTGTGGTGATAGGTAAACCGGTCTTCAAGGCTATACTAGTGGCAACAAAGGAATGTGTTGCACCGGTATCGAAGAGGGTATAAGCGGTTAGGTCCCCTATTTGTATGGTTCCTGCGTTCAAGACGCTGTTACTATTCTTATTGTCCTTATAAGGTTCCCTAGACATCTATTATTTCCAACATACATCATAACTTTATACTCAACAGATATCAAAACAGACATATATTTTAAAGGTTGAGGCTAACCTGTAACCAAGCTATAGTCATACTCCTCTCCATGGTCCAGGGCAGCCAACTCTACTCCTTCTTCGGCATCCTCCTCGCAGACCCATTGCCCTTCAAGGTTGTAAATTCTCAGCCCATGCATAGATGATGCCGAGCGACTTCCGCTTCCATTCCCACTCCTTGTCGGGGCAAGTCCTCCTGAAGATCCAACAGGTCGATTTGTTGTGAGATTTCTTTGGGGACACTCGTTGGCAAAATGTCCCATTTGCTTGCATACGAAACAAGTCGTAGAAGCTTTCTTTGGGCAATCCGGAATCTTATGGCTCGGGTCACCACAGAAATAACACTTGTTCTGGAGAAGGGGGCATCTCTTCGGATAGTGCGCCCCTTTGCATTTCCAACAACTTACTGCTGCCTTGGAATTATCCTTTTGTCCACCGAAATTTCCCTTAAAGTTGCTAATTGGTTTAAACCTCTTAGAAGGGAAATTGGAGCTCGTTCCTGGTTGAAATTTCCTTCCAAACACATGCACTTTCTTCTCAGAAGTCCCAGCTTTCCTTTTCTTGGCCCCTTCAACAATTCTTGCTCTTTCAACCAATTCTCTGAAGGTGCGATGTCAAACTCTTCTAACCGCATCCTTAAGTCCTCATCTAACCCATTCAGGAACACTTGTCGTTTCAGCTCCTCACTATACTTATAAGAATCCGGAGCATACTGCAGGAGTCGGCTGAATTCCGTCTCATATTGTTCTATGGATTTTCCTTTCTGGGATATGTGCAAGAAATCCGCACTATACCTTACTCTTAAACTTCCAGGGAAATAATTTTCCAGAAACTCATTCCGAAACATATCCCAGGTGATAGGTGGCGGCAATTCCCTACTCTTGGACTCCCACCAGACGGGCGTTAAACCTCAACATATAAGTACCATAGCTTATTCGAAGATGATGAGGAACTTCATAGGCGGCAAAAGATCGTTCTACTGCGCGAGCCAATCTTCAGCTCATCTGGTTTCCCAAAAGCTCCGTCAAAGTAACGGTTACTTTTGATAAAATCTGGGAGTGAAGTTCTGTATGGTCGAGGTGGTGGCGGAGGCGGCAGGGGTGCTGTATGTGATTGAGCATCAGGTGCTGCGGTCCATGTACAGATGCTTGGGGTGCTTGCTGGGGTGGTGCTTGTGCTGGTGCCTGAGGTGGCATATTCCTCTGTTGTTGTTGAACTAACACATTAAGAAGCTGTGTTAATGACCCAGAGTGGCTTGGAGATTGCCTTGCTGGTCTGGGGCAGGAGCCACAGGGGGCACTTCTGGTTGGTTAACTTCTTCAGGCGGGTTATTCGATGCCTGCCTCATCCTTGGTCGTCCCCTTCTAGGTCGGCTGTTTTAATCGTTTACGTAAATACTAGATTATTAAGTCTTTTACATACTAAGTTACGGAAATTGCGGAAATTTTCAAAGAATTAACATGTAAAGAGAAATATCACACAAGAGAAGTTTAAGCAACTAAATCAAGAGATGAAATTTGTTTAAACCAAAATATTTAATTAAAAAGCATAGAAGGGAATAAAATCTTATAAAGAAATCAAGGTTTACAAAAGAAATTCAAAATACAACAAATATTAAACACTTTTTCGAAAACATAAATTAAACTACTAATCGATCCTATATCCTAAGTCGATCTGGTTACAAAATTCTTGTTGGACACATGGGATTGCTCATGTGGATCCTTCCTTCTTTCTTTGATCTTTTCTTCCTGGTGAGGGAGTTGCATTACGGTGGTTTCTAGAAGTCGTCCTTAGCCATCTTAGTTACGAACAGCTTCAAGTTGCTTCGGTCCATCATTCTTTTTCCTTTGCGGGAGGGTTGATTTCTAGACGTGCTTGGCTCCCGTTGATCAAACTTCGCTGCATGCTCCTCATCGGATACTTCCATCACTTCTTTCTCGATCAGGTTTCTTACGCGAGATCGTCTTCATTCGGGATATTCTCATCAGGCCATTTGAAATCTTGACTGGCTTTACGTTGGTTGGAAATATCCTTATCTCGTCCATGATCTGCTGGCTCATCGTGGGCATAGATATATAATCGGCTATGGAATTCCAAGTTCAAAAATCGGGAAAACTGAACGTCTATCGCTTCGGGAAGTGAACTTAGCTTCTTGGAGCGTAGAGTTGTGGTTGTAATGGCACGTGGGCCGTTCCCTTACCGTAAGGAAACTTCTAAGTTAGTCCAATAGGGCAAACTCCTTACATAGGCTTCTTACTTTTAACCGGTAGTCCACAAGGGTTTCACCATTTCTTAAGTTCAAACATTGGGCCTTAACTCTAACTTCTCCAAGAGTAAACTATAAAGGACAAGGGAGGTCATTAATTCTCCTTTTTGAGAATTTCTAAACTTGTCTAATCCTATCTAAGTCCTTTCGTAAACATATCTATCTTTTTCTATTCTAGATTTATTCCTATTACCTTTATTTCTATAAACTTGTTGCTCTGATACCAACTTAAACTGTCACGCCCCGAAGGGTACCCTAAACGTGGCAGTCCGCCACATATAATATCAAGGCTTAAGAATGGCTACCTTAGTCATGCGAAAGCCTTAGTATTATATGTAAGGCGTCTAACACGGTAATAGGAGACGCTTTTGGGAAGCATAGTTTAAGCAAGTAAAGATAAACATACAAGAATCCAGAAATAAAGTATATCATATCATTAATAACCAAAGGTCTATTACATAATTTCTTAGGGGCATACCCCCGCTAATCCCATGGATCGTGATAAACTTTATAACATCCAAAATACTACATTAAAGATTTCAAAGGAATTCTAATCTAAGTCTTCGAGTAGATTTCCTCCAAAAGCTTCAATATATAAAACTTACACGGATACGGGAAGACCTCGGGCACAAAAATAGGTGTTCCTGAGAATACAAATATCTATAGGGGTGTAAGCTTATGGGCTTAGTGAGTAAATCCCAAAATTCATACTCGAAGAAAATTATCAATCAAGTTTATTATTCAAACATATGAAATGCAACAACCACGTGAGCATACAAGACATATGACTTTCCGGGAATCATATGTTGAATGAATTACGCCCTTCATTCGGGGTTGGGTATTCAGGCCAATTACAGCCACAACTTTTAAAAACACTTTTATAGATCTTACCGGCTCCTATACGCCAAAAACTTGTAGTTATTACAGGCTCCTACTAGCCACCAATTTAAGTAGTTCTTACTGGCTCCTACTCGCCACTGACATGATATACCGGTTATGTCTACCACCACTATTATACACTTGTCCCACCAATTGTATAGTAGTGAATGCAATGTGACTCAACATATGAAGTGCATGAATAATTTCTTTAATTAAAGTCTAGTAGTTACATTTAACTTCTTTCAAGTGATCAATCAATTTCAAACATTTCAAGATATTAATTCACATACAACTTTATTACAAACAAATCGAGTTTCGATATACTTAGTATTCTTTCAACATATTATCATACACTTCCTTTTGATTTTTCTTAAATTCTAGTGCAACTAATTTTACAAGCACAATCAAGAGTATGAAAAATAACGGGGAATAAACTCACTCAGCCATGATGACACCTTTCTTGAAACGGATGAGTCGTTCGGGATTTCCACTAATCGTAATAATCTTCGGGATATGAACAATCCTCCTCGAGATTATCTAAAAAAGAAAAATACTTAAGATGAGTATTTCATGAACTTCTTTTCTTGAAGATTCTAATCTTTTCTTAAAATCGCGGTAAAATCGTATAAGGGGAAATTCCAACTTAAAATGGCCATAACTTGCTCATTTTAACTCGGAATTTCGCGTATAATATACCGTTTTCTACCTACTCGGAAAGATCTACGCATTTCTAAACTTATTTTCATAAAACTAGGTCGTTTGGGTTCCGAAAAGACAGCGACCAGATTTGCCACGAATTTGCAAACACTTGTTTTCCTTCTTGTAAACAAAGCTCATTTGAAAAGATAAATATTTCAATTATTTTGTAAACTTTTGAAAGGTATATATATATTTGTAATGACTCATAACAAATGTATGAAGTAAATGAAGTTGTCTCAACTTATAAAAAGTAAGGTTTTAAAAGACTTTGAACTTGAGATTCTATTGAATATTTATTTTACTTTTGAAAGATCTAGTTATTGAGAGAATATTCTTTTTCTAAATTTAATCTCTTGTAATTACTTTAATTTCCTAAAGTGTGGTTTTATTTTCTAAACTTGGATTCAAAAGTAGTAAAATGACATTTTTATTTCTTGTAATGATTCCAAAAGAATTTCTACTTCTTGATGAAAGATAAGTTTTCATAAAACCTTTTGTTTATGTAAGAAAAATCATTCCCATGCATGTTCATGGGTTTTTAAGAAATCCATTTTCCATATTTATTTCTTTAGAAAGAATCTTTAATTCAAGAAAACACTTTCTCATTTATTTTTGTTGAGACAAAAACATTATGTTCATGCATGAATATGAATCATAAGCTATAGAAATATAAAGTAAAATAATAACTTGAAAGCTTAAGTAAATAATAAAGTAAATCAAGTATTGGGACCTTAGCTTCTTCAAGGTACCCGGGACTAAGAAAAGACTAGTCCCGAAAAGAAAAGAAAGAGAAATTGTTTTGACTTGATGAGGACAAGTCTAAGACTAGAATGACTAGTCTTAAAAATAAATCGATAAAGTAAATAAATTGCATGAAAGATAAATAAATTGCAAGATAATGAGCTTATATGCTCTAAATAGTATATATAGCTATATAGATATATTAGATAGTAAAGAACATAAAAGAACATAAGAACATAGAGGAATTGATAATGAACAAAAACAAAGTATGAACTATGTTGCTTTCTTAACCTTTGGTTTTAGAAAACACACACTAAGCTCATACTAAGTAGATGAACATGAAGAATCTTGAGAAATTTCTTACCTAAAGGAAGCTAAACTAAGAACTTCTTGAAAAATCTTGAGAGAAATTGGAGAGAAATTTTGTAGAGTAACTTTAGAGAAGAAGTGTGAAAGAAGTGAAGGTATGAGGGGGTATTTATAGGAAAATGTGGGAGATAAATTGTGTTAATTAAATAATTGGAAAACAAATTGAGGGATAGAGAGAGGGGCCGGCGCCATTTTGTGATGGGGAGGAGAAAATTATTTTTTTGTTATTTTGTTAATTAAAAGTAAGAAATGAAAGATGTGAAATTGTATTGGAAATGAAAATGTGTAAGAAATAGGTGTATGGGTTTGTAAGAATAGGTTGTAAGAAAAAGTAGAGATAGATGAATAGTGTAGAATAGTAGAAAATAGTGTAATGTAAAAGTAGACATGACAATTAAATACCGGTAGTAAGAAAATACGCGTATAAAAGCGATATCTGATATTTTAGCTACCGAAAAATTACGAAATTGATATTTTTGGAAATCTCATATTTTTACGAGTCTAACGGTATATTCGGAATATTTTTCCTATTCCGGGCTTCCGGACACGTTTTTCAAGAATATGTCCGATCGGGTTCAAAGGACACTCGAATTTTGAAAAACTGATATTTTTATAAAACCTATAGCTATTACGAACTATTAATAATTTTCCCAACTTCGTTTTCTAGGGCTTGAGAAAACGGCAATGCCGGACTTAAGCGGTTACGGTAAACTAGGGTTTGGTTGACTCTGGGAAATCCGGTTGACTTCCGATTAGGGTTTAAAACTATAATTCGGATCCAAAAAATTTCGGGGATTTACAACATGTGTATATCATAAAGGGAAGGAGCATTAGCATTTTTAGGTTAATCTGTGATTCATAAACGATATCGACTAATAATCGTAGGTTTTAACCGGAACCAAAACGGCTAAAGATAGTACCGCAGTATTTATTAATCTGCTACCTGAGATGGAGGCGCAAGTCCATCCACATATGATTTCGGCTGGTCATATGTTGATGAACTCATGTGTTTGGTGCATTCACTTCTTGCTTAATCACTTGATTGAATTGTTGTGACATGAATGTTATTATGGAAGATTACACTCACTAACTAGTTTGCTTATCCCTACAGACCCTTCCCTTTTGCATCTATCCCATTTGTGGCTTAGGCAGCGTAACCCAGCTGTACAGGTACAGAAGCTAGGATTCCCCTAAAAGTTGGAATTGTTGTTTAGAACTTCCATAGGAAACTTTTAAGACTTTGGATGACTGTATAAGGCCATTGAACTATTCTTTTGCAGGGGAAGCCCCTTAGTAAATGTAATATTTATTTATGTCTCATGAGTTATATCCTACTGCTAATGTATACCAAGTTAAGCTTTATCTCCATTTTGGACATGTACTCTATTGTTTGTAAAGATACGTCTTACATCTATATGGGGCTCTCGAAGCGCTAAGGCTG
>JAMXBD010004616.1:0-51744 GCA_024138025.1 Combretum micranthum | reverse complement strand
TGCATAAAGTTCTTCAAGTATTAAATTGATCAACTTCAAATTGAGGTACCTAATTATATATTTTATCAAAATTTAGGCATCATTCGGGATACTAACCCTTTATATAATGTTATACTTAATCTAACTCACAAATATGATTTTAAAATCACTAACTATTCATGTATCTTTTCAATGGATATTTATTCACCAAAAGAAATCATTGAAATATTAAAAAAAAAATGTGAATTTGGTAATAGCACTAAAACCTATAATAGCGTGCAATACCATTAATTTAAATGTTTATACTACATTGTTTCAACTAAAATTAAAGGTTTACTAAGTAAACAATAACTGAAAAAAAAAAGCAGCAAACTTGAAATTATTACATCTATGATGCAAGAATAAAATAGAAAATTCAAAGAAAAAAGTTTAAAAAAAACATTTGGACTGTATAATTGTGTATAGATTATATAAAATCTTTCATGTTGATACCCCAAAAACCTTCAAATCGAAGATATTCTTGGGTTGCGGAGGCCCTTATAACCAAGTGGACGGAACAACAGCCTCTTAATAGGATTGACCTGGGTTCAATTTGCTTCTCTGCAAAAGGTTTGGCTCATGTTGCTTTAAATGACTCAGAAAAATGAAAAAATTTTTAATAACTTTGGTGAAACGGGAGAAGGGGATTTTAGTGGACCAAATTTGAAGTTCAGGCACATGGAGACACCTAAAAGGATTTATTTTGAGCAAGTCCCACTTTATTCAAACAAGATATACTTTTAATCTCCACCAAAGTTTCTAAAGATAATCTTTTTATTTTTCTAATCAACTTCGGTTAACAAAATTCTTAAATTATCCAACTAACGTCATTTTATCTCCATTCTTGTTACTCCCCTTTTAGCACTTCCAATATAGTCAAACGTATATTTGCATTTTCTAACATTCTCTTTATTCACTCATTGCACCTAGTATTGTAAATAAAATTTTAAAAAATAAAAAGTAATATGTTTTTTAGCTAGAGGATGTATGAAAATGTAATGAAAGGCATTCAAACTTGGGTGGAAAAACATATGGATAAATACCCTTGTCCCTTTTCTTAGTAATATTTTGGGAAGACAAAAGACAGTACGACTAAACAAATGTTATTCCCATTATAACAAACTTATCAATTTAGATTATGAAAACATAATTTCACTAGTTTTATTTGTTTTGTAGGAATTGGTTCTGGTATAGGAGTACTTCTCTTAGCTCTTCTAGGTTGGTGGTTATACCAAATTATTAAGAAGAGAAAAGAAACGAAGCTTAAAGAAAAGTACTTTAAGAGAAATGGAGGACTCCTACTACAACAACAATTGCTGTCACCAGAAGGAAATCTTCAAAAGGGCAAACTATTTACTGAAAAGGAGCTACAAAAGGCCACTGAAAACTTTAGTGAAAGCAGAGTTCTTGGAACAGGAGGCCAAGGAGCTGTTTACAAAGGAATGTTGACAAATGGAAGAATCGTGGCTATAAAGAAAGCTTTGGTCATCAATGAAGGGAACGTTGAGCAATTTATTAACGAGGTTATGATTCTATCCCAAATTAATCATAGGAATATTGTAAAACTACTAGGATATTGTTTGGAAACACAAGTTCCTCTTCTTGTGTATGAGTTCATACCAAATGGAAATTTGTATCGCTACCTTCATGATACAAAAAATGGGAACATAGTCTCATGGGAAGTGCGGTTACAACTTGCAACAGAAATTGCAGGAGCACTTTTTTATTTGCATTCAGCAGCATCAATGCCAATATATCATAGAGACATCAAGTCTACTAATATACTCTTGGATGAAAAGTATCATGCAAAGATAGCAGATTTTGGCACATCACGATCAGTGCCTCTTGATCAAACTCATTTGACCACAATAGTACAAGGAACTATTGGATATCTTGATCCAGAGTACTTTCAAACACATCAATTTACAAACAAAAGTGATGTGTATAGTTTCGGAGTGGTACTTGTTGAGCTTTTAACTGGACAAAAGCTTATCTCTACAAATTGGATGACGGACGGTACAAATTTAGCTACACATTTTGTTGTTTCGATGGAAGATGGCCATTTATTTGATATTTTGGATCCTCAAGTTTTAAATCAAGGTATAGAGGAAGAAATTCTTATTATTGCAAACATTGCAAGAAGATGTCTACACTTGACGGAAGAAATCGACCAACAATGAAAGAAGTGACTATAGAGTTGGAGGGATCAAAAAGATTCGACAATTACCCAATTTCCAAAAGTGTGAAGAAAACTGTATGCAAATTCGATGCCGAAACATCTTTAGATCAACATCAGCGTCGCCTAAAGTCAATACCAATGTTACCGCATCGTTAGATGTTCAGCCTCTTTTACATGATGCAACTTGGTGACAAGTATTATCCTTCTTAATAAGTCATTTGAGTTAATTTATCCATACAAATAGCTCAAGCAAAATCAAACTTATGTTCTTATATTTGATGCTTGACAATTTTTAGATGTGGGGCGATAGTGCTTGGAATCAAATTTTATATGTTAATCTATACTTTATTCTATTTTGAACTTATGTAATGTTTCAATGTCGTATTGTAACAAATAAAAGTTGGACTTTTTTTTTATTAAATGAGTTTTAGTTATATCATTTTAAATTTGTTCAATTGGATCACATAAAATGTTAAAATTTCTTTGAAAATTTCAGCAATCTCTCATCGAATTTAGTGCCACTTGGAATTGGTGAAAAAAGGTTCGGGGAGGGTGTTCGTTGTGTACTCGTTGAACAAGACATGACTGTGTCAACTAGGCAATGATGATAGTTAATTTTGGGTTAATGTAATAGTGGTATCTAAATTTTCGTAAAATGTTTAATTAGGTACATGAATTTTGGTTTTGAACAATTTGATATCAAACTTTCGTAAAAATTTTAATCAAGTATCTAAATTTAGTTTTGAACAATTAGAAAAATATACACAAAAACTTACTTCAGGTATCAAATTGTCCAAAACCAAATTTCAGGTATTTGATTAAACTTTTTGCGAAAGTTTATATACCATATTTGATATTATCCCATTAATTCTTGCTTAACATTTTGTGTAACAGTGAGGACATTGAGTATTTCTATATTAGATTAAGTTGGTAATTGAGGTATAATCTCAATGCATTCACAATGATCCACAACTTTCTACTATATCACAAAATAGAGTTAGAAAAGTAATATTATAAAAGGCGATTATCTGTATAATTCATTAAAGTGTACAAGGTGGTAGAGCCACTAATAGCAGACTTAAGTGGTAAGTTGCTGAAGTGGTGCGGCTAATTGGGATGGAGCCACATAAGCGAACAAATAAGGGGTCATAAAAAGGTTGGGAAGCTTTCGTAACATTTTTATATTAAGTCAATGAATACAATTGTTGGACTTCACTTTTCTATTATAAAGTTTTTAATTGTTTTTCCCAAAGGGTAGAGAATGTGGTAAAATTAACACATCATGAAGGTTGTGTTACTTTTACTATTTACTTTCTTTTTTTTTTTTTGTTTTTTTTCCAGTTAGAAGTCTAATGTTCTTTATTTTTGTTAATTTTTTTCATATGTGCCACAGGTGCATGTTTGACTCCACTTGCAAGGACAGGGAAGCTATAAAGGAATAATCGTACTAGAAGATGGGAATAACAATTTGATTGAATTTTCGAGTGAAGCCAAGGACCAATATTAATAAAAATATCTTATAGAATTGGAATGAAGTTGATGTTGATAATTAGTTGAAGATTAGCATCTCGCGTGTATTTCCCTAATGATACCCAAACTTAAATTTAAATAATCGTACTGGTAGATAGGAATAACAATTTGATTGAATTTTCGAGTGAAGCCAAGGACCAAAATTAATAAAAATATCTTATAAAATTGGAATGAAGTTGATGTTGATAATTAGTTGAATATTAGCATCTCGCGTGTAATCCCTAATGATACCCAAACATAAATTTCAATAATCGGTAGATATAGACGATAAAATATTTAAAAACTTTAAGGGGCGGGAAAAAAACTCACTCCCAATTTCTCACAATTTTAAAATACCACAGTACAATTAGTTTAGTTGTAAGTTGAAAATCAAAACACTGTCAACAGAATTTTGAAATACTAAAATCTATTTTGATACTTTCAAGTGAGATGATCAATACATAGGGTCAACTTGTAATAGAGATGAATTTTATAGCGGATTTATATAGAGAATCAACTTATACTAAGTGATTCAAACAAAAATACCATCATGGTGTCATTAGAATACTGTGATTGAGTTGAAACAAAATATTAAATGGTTCGCTATATTATCAACTTGGAAATTTTAATATTCTAATTTAACCATTTAATAAAACATTAGTCCTATATAAAAATAACTTAAATTTTATTCGTAAGCATTAATAATATACCCTCGCTTCTAATTTTCTCATTATATACACCACTATTTGTGCAATGACTCAAGTGGTCGATGTTCATAACTTAATCTTTGTGAAATTAAGGGTCTATTTTTTTTTTTTTACCTTTTTATTCATTGTGACATCTTATCTTTATTATTTTCAATTAGACGTTTGTTAAAAATTAGATATAGATGACAATCGAACATTTTTAATCATAAATAGATTAAATAGATTAGTTATAAATAAGATACAGATAATATACAGATGTAGATTAGTTACAAATAAGATAGATAAAAATCATACAATCTTAAAAATTTGTTATTTTACGTTGCCAAGCGTGCACTATGGTCTATAAATCACAACATCATCTTCATTGAAGAGGAATGCTGGGTTGATAAAATATTATTAACAGGCCTCAATTTAGAACATTAAGAGACAATTTTAATAGAAGTTAGCCACTCAAATATCATCTCACTAGTAAAAATATGGTCTTGAGAGGGGAAATTTTGAGGCGAAAATTGACTCTCATTGGTCAGATCACATATATCTAACGATGAGAGGTGAAAATGTAGGTGGACAGTGAGACAAAATTCGCCTCACCATCCATGTAAGAGGTAATAATCGCCTCATTCATTGGCGGCTAACGTGGCTAGTGAGGCGAAATTTGCCTCATTGTCTACGTAAGAGGTGAACATCGCCTCTTGTTGAGCTCTGTATAAGGAGCTTACTGCCTCTCTCTCTCTCTCTCACACACACACACACACACATACAGCTGCTCCATTCTCGTTCACACACACTCTCTCTAGCAAATTAATCTCTTACCACTCGCTCCTTTCCGCCCCAAACACATACACACACACTCTATCTCTCTTTGTCGCTCAAAACACGTACACACACACATTCTCTCTCTCTCTCAACACAACACACACACACACACACTCTGTCTCTCTCTCCCTCACTCAACACACACACATATTTTCTCTCACTCTCTATCGTTGTTACTGCCCTTACCCTAGCATAGACACACACGGGCACGGATATTTGCGTTTCTACCAGTAAATATCTTGTTAATATGTTTTTATTTTTTTATTTTTGTAGGTTATGGGTATAAATATTATAATATATTTTAAAAATATATTAATTTATTACTTGTGTTTTTTTTTTTTTTTGCAGATATCTGATAAATTATTCATCTCAACCTAAGTACTTGGAGAACTGCAATCACTAAGAGGTTAGTAAAAAAAAATATACTGTAGATACAATTATTTAAATGTCAATATTTATATATTTATTAATAAACGTACATTTAATTTATAGTTATGGTTTTTTTTGTTAGTATTTAAAAAATTATATATATTTAGGATTTAACAATTATATATTATTATTTTGTATATGCTTATTGTGTTTAATGCATGTCACGCAAATAGCTTAATAATTAATATGTTAATTTAGAAAATAATGTTCCGATATGATATGCTTTGTAATAATGTAGATACGTTTATTTAAATGTCAATATTTATATATTTATTAAATAAAATAATGTATATTTAATTTATAGTTATGTAATTTTTGTTAGTATTTGAAAAAGTTATACATATTTAGGATTTAGCAATTATATATTATTATTCAGTACATGTTTAGTGTGTTTAACTCCATGACATGTAGATAACTTAATAAGATGTTAATTTAGAAGATAATGTTCCGATATTGTATGACTTTTAATAATGTTGATATGATTATTTTAATGTAAGTATTTATATATTTCTTAAATAATGTATATTTAATTTATAGTTACATATTTCTAGTTAGTATTTGGGAAAATTACATATAATTAGGATTTCACAATTATATATTATTACATAATACATGTTTATTATGTTTAACTACATGACTTGTAGATAGCTTAATAATATGTTAATTTAGAAGGTGGTGTTCTGATATTAGATGCTTCGATAATTATATGGAAATATCAGCTATCAATAAGACATGGTACTTAATACCAATTTAGGATGTTTGCACGAACTTGGTATACAACACATGATTTGACAACTACATAACACAGGAATGGGGTTAGAGAATTTTTATAAGTTACTATAAACCATAGGAGGGCAGATGGATTGATTAGATGCCCTTGTAGAAATTGTCTCAATAGTCCATGGCAGTCTATTTAGATTATTGAATATCACCTTTTTAGAAGGGGAATGGCTTGGACTTACTTGCCTTGGATTTTTCATGGTGAAGAAGCAGATGCAGATGAGGTAAATGATGATATTGTCATAATGAAGGGAGTATTTCACTTAAATATGCACACTTTGAAAATGAAGTAGATCAAGAACTTTTGGAAGACTTTGTCGCCAACATGAGTGATCTTGAAGGGGATGATGCAAATAGCAGAGATGAAAGTAGTGAATTTGATGGGGAGCGGTGGACTAGAATTTTCGAAAAAGCAAAGAGTCTATTGTATAGGGCTGTACAAAGTTCTCTTTATTATCAGCAGTACTTCAAATGATAAATCTAAAGGTTGACGGTAAACAGTTAGTGAAATCATTCAACAATTGGCATGCTTTAATAAAAAGTTTGTTATAAGCTAACAATTTGTTACCATCATCATACTACGAAGCACAAAAGTTGTTGAAGTAGTTAAGCATGGATAAGAACATAATCCATGCGTGCCAAAATGATTGTGTGTTGTCCTCGAAAGAATTTCAAAATCTTGATAATTGCCTAATGTATGGTGAAGGAAGGTAAAAACTTCATTCAAGGAAATAGAAAACAATGTCGGTTAAGGTTCTACATCATTTTCCCATCAATTCCAAGATTCAACGTCTATTCATGTGCTGGAAGACAGCTCTAAGATAAGATAACAAAAAAAAAATTACGTTTCAGTGGAGGGTATGTTGAGGCATCCCGTAGATTCCTAACAGTGGAAGAGATTGATGGCAAATACCCTTGGTTTGTGTTAGACCCCCAAAGTGTGCAACTATGATGGAATAATCGCAGTAAGCTCAACCTAGTTAGGGAGACGGCCAGAGTTAGCTTGCTGGGATAGAGTCGCCACCTAACTTTATTGGTAAAGCATTTTTGCTACCGATGGATTCAATCCCTATGTAAACATGAGCATAACATATAGCGTGTGACCAGTTATTATGTTTGTATATAATGCTCCACCATGGAGATGCATGAAGGAGCTATATTGTTGGGTTTCCATAGGGTTTAAAATTGTAAAGATCAAATCTTTTGCAACGTAATTCAAAAAGAAAACCCTAACCCAGTATCCATGTGTATTGATTAGATTAAAATAAAACAATTAGTTTGATTTCGTACCTCTAAAAGCTTGAAACTTGAAATCAATTTGCAGATCAGATCTGTAGGTACCGCAAAATCACAACACCCTCTATGGTATCCACACAAACGAGCACTCTTCAAAAAGGATCCTTCACGTGCTAGCGTGATCTAGAACATTTCTAGATAATATTGGGATTTTCATACACGACTCTTCGTGTTTCTCTCTTTTTAGGGTTTGCAGATTTTCCCTGCTAGTCTAATGTCGACAGATAAGTCGTTAACCCTAGAGAGATCTCTTTATGTTCCTTTATACGAATGTCATTCTCACATGAATAATGACATTAAGGATAATATTTCAATAAGTATAATTATTGCACATAACAATGTAATAATTTATTATTATTCCTAATAATAATAAATTATTATTCCTACAAGACATTAAATTTAGTCCATGATCCTTTATTTATTATTATTCTTAATAATAATAAATTATTATTCCCACAAAACATCAAATTTAGTCCATGATTCTTTTGTCTCGTTCTTTTGTGTGTGACCCTATAGGTTCACTTAATGTTGGCAATTGACCTAAAACAATTTTAGTCAACAAAACATAAGTGACCTCTAGCAAGACATTATGTTTACCTAAATTAAGTGAAGATCGGTGATCCGATTTTTACCTAATCCATAACTTATGTCATTATCCTTTTGTCACATGATATCTAGATTGAACATAAGGCATGGATAGTGTCATCCTTATATCGTTCAATCTTATCATTTCTCGATTTCTAAGTAAACTGATAAAAACAAATGAAATTGATCACACTATCAATTCATTTGAGCACGGCCATGCATTTCTCAGTCTCACTATCGAGGGGCCTAGAGATATCTCTCTCATAACGAGAAGGACAAATCCCATCTTAATCACTCAACTTCCTCTACATGATTTACATTATATCCAATCTTAACCTTTATAATTATCTGGTTAAAGACAACGTTTGATTGAGTTGAAACATAATATTCCTCATGTTGGAATCCATGGTGATTTCAGGTCTAAGGATATGATGACATTTTATTTTGAGAATCACTTATGACACTAATCCATGTAGTGATCTCAAAGCGGGTCAATCCAATACATAGTTCTCCAACATGTACCTATGAGTTTGATTTGTATCTCCATACAGATAACATCCCATGATTATCAATCAAACCTCATAGTAGATTTAATTCATTATTGTTCCCACAATAATGGCATTTAGGGACATTTAGAATAATTAAATTATTTACGGATTCTATTGTAAAGTAAACATGCAAACAATATAAAAGAAATGTTTATGAATGACAATATCCAGTAATTGGCCTAGGGCAGAATCACCCACATATATATATGATAATGTCCCTATTAATACCGGGCTGAAATCTCCAGATAAAGACATTGATATGTACTTACAATCCCTTATACAAGAGTTGGAGGAACTGTGGGCAAGTGGGGTGAAAACATTGGACATAGTGGAAAGATGGACATTTTGAATGCATGCTGCATTGTTATGGATTATCAACGATTTCTCGGATACGATGACATATTAGGTTGGATGACCAAGGGTTACAAGGCATGTCCTATATCTAATGTCGACTGCACAAGTAGCATTTAAATAGTAAGTTCCATTATATGAGCTATAGACGGTTCTTGCCTATAAGACATACGTGGTGCTGCGACAGTGCAAATTTTGGTAGCACCATGGAAACGAGAGGCCGGCCAAGGAATTTCACTAGGGCAGATATTATGAATCAGTTAAATTGGTACAAGCATGTCGTGTTAAGGAAATTGCAAGACCGCTCTATCGTCAAAGGAATGAAAATGGCACAAATTGGTGTAAAAAGAGTTTGCTCTTTCGTTGCCATATTGGAATGAATTACACATACGACACAATCCTACGTGATGCACATTGAAAAGAATATATGATAACTTGGTATGGACTATTTTTAGTCTTAAGGGCAAGTCAAAAGACACAGATAATGCAAGACTTACCCTCTAAGAAATGGGTATTCGTTCTGAGCTACATTTGCAAGAACGTGGTGGGCACATGTTCAAGCCATCGGCTGCATATGTACTGTTGACTTGGCAAATGAAAGAGGTCTCTAATTCAAATGGATATGCTTCCAATATATCGTCTTGCTTTGGTATTGATGAAGTAAGTTTGAGGGGTTTGAAGAGCCACGATTGTCATGTTTGCTGCAACGAGTCCTCCTGATACTCATTTGTGCATTTCTCGATAAATGAATTTATGACGATATATGTGATGTATCTAGTTTCTTCAGGGAATTGACTACCAAAGAACTTTGTGTAAATTTATGGAGTCCTTGAAAAAAAAACAATAATCCTAACTCTTTACAAGTTTGAGATGATATTTCCTCCTACTTTTTTTGACATCATGATCCATTTAGCTGTGCTTCTTCCAAAGGAAGCATGCATGTGTGGCCCTGTATAGTATTATTGGATGTATCTTGTTGAAAGACGCATGAAAGTTCTCAAGGGAGATTTACGGAATAGGGTAAGACTGGAGGCTTCCATTACCGAGTCATATGCTATGAAGAGAGAGCATTCAAGTTTGTTCACTGTATTTCGAGAACATGGACTCACGAATAATTAGGCTGTATCGATAGTGGGGCGAATCGCTAGACGAAGCTTCATGCTTATTGTTTTGAGTATCCGCACAACCCATACATCCAATAGGTGCATGCATTATATCAGGCTTGGATGGGCGTTGTTAAATAATTAAGAGGAGGGTAACAGTTTATAAGGCATGTCGTGTCATTTGCATTCATTTATGATTTGCAAACCTGATAATTTCAACACTCTCTAAGGTTAACTTTTAATGAAATTAGTTATAGGGAGTTCGAGCAACAACTATATGTGTATGGCACACAATGTTGGAGGAAAAACATGTAAACATTTTGTAGAGTGGTTTAGAAATAAGGTTCACACTTGCCTAAAATTTCTAAAACAAATTTTCATCAATATCTTTGAAGGTTGATTTCATCATTCTCATCCTTTGCAGATTATGAACCTAGGTCCATCCATCGCAACTACAATACTTATATTCATCGATATAGTTACAATGCTTGCATCATGAATGCTTTCCGATACAACATAGAAGCAAGGGAGGTGGGATTAAGATCACAGAGTAACAGGGTGTACGTCATTGATGTAGATGACAGATAACAAATAACATTTTATGGCATTCTTACCGAAGTTATCCAACTAAATTATGCAGGGTTCAGGCGAGTATTTTTATTCAGATGTAGGTGGTTTGACACAAATTGGGACAAACCAAAAAGTATTGATGGGGACCTCATATCGATCAACACCACAAGGATAAGGTATGATAATAACCTGTACATTCTTGTGGACCAAGAGCAATAGGTATTTTACTTAAAGGACCTAAGCAAGCACTGATGACTTAAGGATTATACAAAAAGTTGTACACCGTCATTTTTTCACTCGTGGTCTCTTTTAATTGGAGTCCACAGGAGATGGTGAATTGGATGAGCAAACTCCAATTAAGGAGCCATTGCAGCAGACAGTTCAAAGGCATTGGACGATCCCAATCGATCTCATATTTGTTGATCTAGGAAACCTTACATGCCTACCTGACCCATGTGAGGGTTATAATAACATAGGGATGATGATTCAAATGAATAGACTATATGCTTGTACTCATTTGTTTTTCTTTTACACATATGTTTGTTTGCAATGAACTCAAAGTAATGAATCAGTAACAATGGTTATTTTTATAATTTGCAGGATAAGTGGCTCGGATTTCTATGATCAGCTTATGGATGACTCTCATCTACACCCCAAATAGTATACTAGTGGGGTTTTCACCTTGAATGGTTAATTTATTCTCTTACACATCCATATTAGAGTCATGTACTAATGTTCTCATTTGATTATATAGGAAGATCATTTACTGCATTACTAACTAAGCAGCGGGTTTGAAAGACCAACGACTAGTTTGGGTAAGTTGCTCAACCTCAGCCGGGTAGGTGAATGAGTTAGGCATAGAGGAAGAGGTGACATATGACCAACCGGATGATGTACCTTCTCGAGTGGACCCTAAGGACCTGTAGGCCACAGCGATGGAGTGTCATGAGGCCGCTGTGGTGGCTGAGCATGAGGAGGCTAATGCCAAGATCCCCGGGTGTAAGGGCATGTAGAGAGGGACTTGGGTAACGGAGGAGTATAGGAGGATAGGCCATAGGTTGAATTCCACCATGCTAGATGGGTATATAAGTCTTATGCTCATGTCTTGAGATGGTTAGGTTGGATTTCTTACTCCACTATATAACATCGACCAAGTTATTTGTTCCCGGATCTAAGGGAAGGTGTGATCAGCGTTTTCAGAGGCCTGTCGGCATGGCATTGTCCACAAAATTATGGTAATTTTTTTTATTAAAAACATATTTGGAAGGCAATTTTCATAGCTTCGAATTTTTATAACACATTCAACCTGTTTTTAATGTGCAGAACCCATTCGAACTATCAAAGAATTAGTGAAAAGTGCACAAATATGGGTAACGCTAAACTACTTGGCGAGTAAATCATATAGTTAGCTTCACTACAAGCTGAAGTTGTACATCATGCTAAAGGTAGAGGTAAGCAAGTTAGTAATAGGCTACCATTAGGTTTCGAACACTGAGCGGATGAGGGGAGGGCGTTCATCCACTTCGTTGAGATTGATCTAGATTATAAGGTACGATCCTACATGTGGTAAATACATAATCAGAAAATCTATTCCATTGTTTAGCTTTTTCCAATCTTAAGCTTCCATCCATGGTCAATATGGAAAATAAGAAGAAGCAAATATTAGTCCATACAGGTGGTGCGAAGTCTATGCTTCAACATGCACTTACGAATGTAAATATTATAACTACATGGTGTACGGGTTTATATTCTATGTTTTCTTGGTAAGTTCACTAATTATGTATTACAAGAGCTCAAGCCAATAGAGAATTATAAACACATGCATTTGAGAAAGGAGAAAGGGTAGTTAATCAATCGTTGGGAGTTGAAGATGTCTATGCAATATTATGTAAGTATGTTCGATTTTCATATTTATCAATAATACACCATATCCATAATTTTGTATGATTATATTGACATTGTGTTCACTTTGTCCTAACCAGGCATACATGGTAGAGAGAAGGAAGGAGGAGGATGATATTGCTGCTACAACAGGTAAGCGACCTATACCACATCAGGACATTATGAAGGAGGTTTTGGGTCATAGATTCGGCTACCGTCGTGGATTTGGTTATGGTATATCGATAGATCAGCACATGATCGACTACTATGAGCAACCACGTGATGAGGATTTAGTGCACGTTGAGTATGATAGGGCTAGACAGGAGGCAAAAATGGATAGGATGTAGTAGTAAATTGATATGCTTATGAATTATGTCTGTCTTTTTTTGATGTCTTCCTTCAGGAAATACCCTCCATATCAGCAAGCTGCACCACTCATGGGTCCTCTAGGTGGTGGCTCAAATCCCAACTAGCCTAGCTTTACACCATTCACACCTATGGTACCTCATCCACATCCCTATCAGGGTTTTTTGGGATGCCGAGCCACCCATTGATGTGCATGTATCCACTGCACGATCAATCTCACGAGCCACCTACCAGATCTGGATAGTAGATAGGCCAACATCCTTTACTGGGTTTCACCTCGTGGGTGGAGGGAGTAGGTTTTGCTCAATTTTCATCACAGCTGCCCACATTTACATCATATGCATTCCCAGGTGCCACTCCCATAGTAGATCCAAATTTTACTTAACATCCTCCACCACATACCTCCACACAGCCTTCAACTCATCATTTGACACTAGCTTCGACTTCTTCGTCTACAATAAGTCAAAGCACATCCATTGGAGAATCTAGTCGAGCTCGCTAGTGCCAGCAACAGAGACACTGGGCATTCCTACTATGCTTACTTTCATTGGTTTTGATGTTTAGACTATGTTGTTTCTATTTCCTATGGACTTCTCTATTGCTTTGTAGATCCTATGGATCATGATTAGTGTTGTGTATTGTCAATTTCTAAAGACATATTCTATGACGATTAGCATGCATCTTATTTCTATTACATTGATATGTTTAAATTTGACTAGAGCAATCTAATTCGATTGTATGATGATCACCATGCATGTTATTTCATGTTTACTTTTACATATATTGTAAATTTATTTAATTTCTGGATTATATTACAAACAATGAATTTTAATATTTACATATATGTAAATAACAGATTTTAATAATAAGATTTTTATAAAACATGCAAAATTTATGTTGGTATGTATTTCTATGAAAAATTTATTGTCAATAAGTAATTACACATCACATATCACTTAACTTCCATTAGTGATATTTACATATATGTAATTTAAATTTTAATAATCAACTTACGCAAATATTATTTATTATTATGATAACTAAATCAACATGTAATTTCCACATCACATATCAATTACTCTATAATATTGTAAATAACATATTTTAATAATAAAATTTTTTAAAAACATGCAAAATTTATGTTGGTATTTATTTTTATAAAAAGATATTATCAAATTTCGCAAATTTACGTGGGGTTAGAATTGAGAATTAGCGGGATGGAAAATTAAAGAGGAGGCAAAATTTACTTTAGTATCCTAGTATAGAGGTGAAATTTGCCTCATGACTAGGATACTAAGGTAAACTTCGCCTCATATCCAAATAATGCAAATTTCCCCTCAATGTTTAACTTGAGGCCAATTTTCCCTTCAATTTCCCTATATATACCCCTGATACTCTCATTTTCTCCATTCCTTCTTCGATCTTTTTTCTTTCCTTGCCAAATCTTTCTTTCCTTCTGATATTGTTATTGATCGTTGTCCTCTTTTTTTTTTTTTTTCCTTCTAGATTTTTTTATCTATTTCTTTCCTTCTCTTATTTTTTCCACCGACTCAAATTTTTTTTACATTCAAATTATTTAACTTTTATATTTAATCATTCTGAACAACTACTTTTGTTTTCATTTTTGTAAGTTTAGATTATTTGATTAATTTGTTATTAGAAGTTCGAAAATATTAAAATCAAGGCAATATCTTCCTATTATTAGAGCAATGTTTTTTTCATTGTTTATTTATATTTCAATAATATCTCATGAGTAATTGATATATTTTATTTAATGTTTTAGGTATATGATGATCTAAAATATATAATATTTTTTGTAAATGTAAACATATTTACAACATAGTAATACATTAACTATTTATAAAATTTAAGTAAAAAAATTTCATTAATTATGATTATTAGCATAATACTCTTAATAAAATATTAATATTATGAAAATTGTAATGTAAATTAAGAAATTTAAATTACTGATTAAAAAATCGATAGTTTTTTTCGAAAGTACATATTACAACTTTTTATTTTTTAAAATATAATCTAGGAAGAGATGAAATTTGCCACACATTTGGCTACATGAGGGAATTTCGCCTCATAAATAGGCGGGTGCCATGTCATCTTGTAAGGCGAATTTTGCCTCACTGCATGACGTGGTAGGTAGCCATGTATGAGGCGAATTTAGCCTCATGTAGGCAAATGTGTGGTGATTTTCGACTCATTTACTATGTGAGGTGATTTTCGCCTCCTATTTCCTAATACGGCCGCCTTCTAAATGCGTAATTGTGAGATGAAAATTTTACCTCAGTAGACATATTGAGGTGAAATTTATGCCTATTGAATCGAAAAAATTCACCTCATCAGGGCATATTTTTATCAGTGTCTAAAGCCGGTGTCAGTCTTGCAAAGGATAACTCATGTAGTGTTATAATAAGAGATGAATGGAAAATAGAAGTAATAATGTCTATTGAAGCCATAGTGAAGATCAATACATATTTAAAAGAAAGAAATCATTATCAAATGAAGCATCCACAGGGTTTTACAATGGTTAACGAGATCATGCCCCACTAGTCACTGGAAACCAATTCACAATTGCAACCTTAATGATCAGATCTATAAAATACAAATTTATCATATGTAAAAGGGACGGCAAATCATTAACCACTATGCAGTAGCTTTTTGTCATAGTTTCCTCAATAAAATGTTCATTTGTAATATACCTTATAAACAACTGACTTGTTAGCAATGCTTTGTTTTTCTTTTTTTTTTTCCCTAATACATATTTGGTTAATATGTCGATTTATATAAATATTGACTTCCTTAATATAGATATATTGACATGCATGGTTTACGTTCTGCTTTGATGTCTTTTCACTTTTTCTCTTTACTTTTGAACCTAAGTCATATATCATGAAGCATTTATTTGAGTCTATTTCATATTAAATCACGAATTAACTTTGACATATAAATGAGGGATTGTAGTGGACATGTTTTGCCATGCAAAAACTTACTTCAAAATATACATTATAATTTTGTGGGCTAATATATTAATTAATTGTATATGGTAGATTATCTAATTAAGTTAACAAAATAAGTCTTTCATATAAAAGTTATTATTGGTATGTATATCTTTTAAAACTTGTCTTTATTATCTTATAGGCATGGACTTTAATTTGTAGAAATCCATATGTTTTATTTAATTTATTATGATGGGTCACAATGAAATAAGATAATAATGGCTATAAACAAGATTGATGTTCCCAGTCTAAGTAGTAAGTGCATTCATATTTTGTTTTTTCTCATATTCCAAAAATGAAAAAAAAAATATAAAAAAAGAAAGACAAAACTTTATTCTAGAAGACTAAAACATTATGAAAGGAATCAATTTTCACCATACACGCTTCCACTTCTTTTAATTTTATTGATATAATCTATTTTTATAGTTTTTTTTGGGCTGAAGTACTATAATTTTATAGTTGAGATATGGAATTTGTTTATATATGAAAATTTGATAATTATTCAAACAAGTAACATCAAAGCAATCATGTATGGAATTAGAGTCTTGATTTGGTAATGATACTTTTGGTACATGTATTGTTACAATTTAGTGATCCTAAAGTTCTATGTTTTGAGATAGAATACAATCTATGTAAGGCATTATTTTTCCACAATTTCAAAGTTTAGGGTTTGAAGAAGTAAATATAAAAGGCTTAATTAATATTTTGGAATTTATCAAATTCTTTAACATATCCATCTTTGCAAATCTAATTGTTTTAATATATACATATATATATATATATATTTGTGTGTGTGTCTATGTGTGTGTGTGTGTGGGTGTGGGTGTGTGTGTATATTCAATTTCATAGACTCAAAATTGTTCTCTCCTTAATCTCTCTTTGCTGTTATTGCTTATGGATGTGAATGAGACCATGGATTTCCGATGGTGTGAATGAATTTCCTATTTGAATAACGGATAAATTACATGAATGATGCTTGAACTTTAGAAAAAAATGCAATTAGGTATTTAAAATTTTGTAATTGATCAATTTGGTTCATGAATTTTGAAATTCATCAACTTAGTACTTGAAAGATTTTTTTTTTTTTATATAACCAATATTATAGAGGTATTGTTGACATGCATTAAAATTTATTTTAGGCACTAAATTTGTTAATTTTAAAGTTCAAATGTTAAATTAGTCAATTTTAAAGTTCAAATAGTTACATATTTTATCAAATTAAGATATCATTTACGACATTAACTCTTCAATAAAATATGGATTCAGCCCATGAAAGAATATAAATGCAAAATTAGAGGAAAGAGATTGTATATGCGAAATATGTTTGTGAGAGAGTTGATATGTTGGGTAATTTTTCTCTATCCATCCGTTTATGTTGCCGCCTTCTTTTACTGTTGTTACTATGTCCATGGAGCATGAAACTTACATGCCGTCAATTCATTTGGTTTTTCTGTCCGATTACTATTGGCAAGATGAATTATTATTACCCAATATTTCATAAGAATTTGTCTGTCATTCTGGGATAGTTTAACACTAGCACGCATACATTTTCATTCTCTTGTCGTGTGTGAATGTATTATGAAATCTCTCCTCTTTGTAGTGAGAGAATTTTCCGCTTAAGTGGAGAGTGGTACCGCCCTTTCTGCATGGTCTTTTTCTATTTTTCTGTTTTGCTCATGTGTTTATCTTTCCTTTCATACACCTCACCAAGAGTCCTTTATCGAATTACACTACAGTTCATACTGTTTAGGTCTAATATAAACAAATTTATAGTAGTCGCCGCTTCTTTCCTTCTGGTTTGCATCATTTAATATCTGTTGCGTTCTTTGGTGTGCTTTAGATGTGTTTGTTTTGCATCACATTACTGATAAGGCTTTGAGAATCCGGTATATGTCTTCTTCTCTTTTGCTTTTTCATCCCCTTTTAATTTTTCTTTTTCTTTCTTCATTAAACGGTGATCTTTGTCCTTCTTGTGTCAGTTGTTCTTGTCCTCTTACGTTTTCGGAGTGGACTTTTGTGTGTTCTCTTCTCTTCTTTTTGTTAGGTGTCAGTCTTGCTACCTTCTATGATATCCTCTGGTGGGTGTCGAATCCAACAAAATTAAAACCTACTTTAAAATTTGTGTATAATAGTGAGTAGGTTCGTCTTCACAGGGATCGGGGTAAATTTATTTCTATTTAAGAAAGAATGCAGATGAAAGAAGATTGGGGGGTTTGTTTAATCAAAAGCAATTAAATTTAGTTTATCTCTAAAGCTAGCAATCACAAAAAGAGTTGAATTCAATAATAAAAAATCTCTAATCAAGGTGGTACTACAGTTCAATTCCTAGATTCGATCATTGATGCAAAGATCATTATTCTTTTTCTGACTAGATTGGTTATGGATTACAATAAGCTCTGAAACCTATCTCTCCTTACTGAATTGATAACCAAGATAAGATCTTTAGTTATTTCCCTTATTGATTAGATAACCCTAAACAAGCTCTTAGGATTTAACTTATCAATAGTAATAGAAATTAGAGAGACTACCAATCCTAATTAATAATCCATAGAGTATGAATTATTTAAATTAGATTATATCATCACAACATAAATTAACTATCTGATTATAATCAACCACGTTGTTGTGTTACTCCTATTAGAATAGATGAATAATTACGGATTCAGTATTCTAATTAACAATATATTGTTTTGTCAATTGTACAACAGGCCTAAATTGTAACAATCAAACACAACAATAATAACAAGACAATTAGATGATATATAAATAATCAGAAGAAAAGAACAATTGATTAAATCGAATTAGATCTCACAAATATTTGTTGAATTGAATCTGTAGCAATTCCCCTTGATTAGAATGGGATGTTTAGCCACTCATGTCTTTTGAATTTCTCTCTAGGATTTGTCAGAAAAGAATAACAAAAATTGATCTCCCTTGAATGAAAACCCTAATAGATATATATATACAAAGTGGGCAAATGAAAGGTTATCATTTAATATAGGCTGGCAGTTATCCAGAAACGCCGGCGGCTTAAATTCATCATGGCCGACCTATCTTCATTTGGCTCTTCATTTTCTCATACAGTTACAATAATGGCCGACGAGCTGCCATAAAGCCGCCGGCGTTGGCTCTTCAAATGTGCTCCAGAGTACTTCACGCTGACGGCCATTTCACTTCAGCAGGCAGCTTTGGTGCTTCTATTGCTCGCTCAACTTGGATAGGCTGGTGGCCATCTTCATGCTCATGCGCACGCACCTCACGCCTCTCGCGCAAGCTCCTTGCGTGCACGCTGCTTGTTGCGCGAGACAAAGCCGACTTGGTCTGATACAAGGCTGGCGGCCATGATTCTAATATGGCCGGCCTAAATTTGCTGATTTTGGCATTTAGATCCAATTTGTTCCAATCTTGTATTATTTGCTTGTTTTGACTTCAAAATCCTAAAAATCATATAAAACACAAATAAGTACCAATTCCAAATAATTTCTATAAAATTAATAACAAATTAATCTAAATTAAACCAAAGAATTAAGAGTAATTTTCGTCTTAACATCCTCTTTTTACTTCGGTGTTCGGTTATCCTTGACCTCTTTTTAAGCTCCATTTTGTTAAGTCTCTCTCTGTGATTAATTGCCTTTTCCGGTGTCTCACTTGTCTCTATATCTCCTTTTAGATCCATGAATTCTGCTAGAGGTGTTAGCAGGATCCAGAGGAGCTCGAATAAGTTTGATGATCATTCCACGGGCGGTTTGGATTTGGAAGAAGACAATGTAATATTATTGGGAAAGGAAGCTATGATGACTGGGAAGATTATATTCGATAAATTACTCAACAAATATGGGTTGATTAACATTTTAAAGAAAGTAGGGAAGGCGAATGGTGATGTGAGAATCTCAGTCATGGGTACTAACTTGTTTACGCTAACATTTGAATGTGCTAAAATGGCTTATATGATTGCTAATGAAGGCCCTTAGGCAATGATGGGGCACTTACTAGTCATGGAAAAATGGGAAATGAGTAAAAGATTAGAAGATTTTGAGTTAATTTCAGTTCTATTGTGGGTGCAAAATCACGGTTTACAATTAGACCATGTGTGGGTACGAATCCAAATACAATGATGACGTGTGTGCCACACGACTATCGCTACAACGTTCACGATTTACAATTAGACCATGTGTGGGTATGGATCTAGATACAACGATTATCTGTGTGCTGTGTGACTATCACACCATATATAACCTAAGGAAACAACACGTACGAGGATGATCAAGTGAGAATCGCGTAGGGAGGAGTAAGTAGTCTCAGTTGGTTCTAAAACACTTGTGATAGGTGAGAGAGCTAGAAAGCATCAATCTCACTAAGTGCTATGGAAATATATGTTCTTGAGTGAGTCAAGTAATTGATTCACAAAAATGGAAATCCGGCAGCACAACAGCGTTTGTTCAAGATTTTGCTTATCCAAATGAGGTAAGAACTGAGGGTATTTATAGAGAATTTAGTTTTTGATGTCGTCTATCAGATAAGACAGACGATCAACAGCTAGGATGAGCCCTCTCATAGTGGATATGGGTGTGGGCTCTCTTGTGGACCCAGGCCCATTGAGACCTTAATTTATAGTGTATAAACCAATTTGAGAAATGTTATTCCAATAAGCCCTACTCTAAGCTTTTCATACCAATTCTCCCATGATCATCCCAAATAATTTAGGCCAAACTCTTTGAGACCTATCACATTAGCCCATAGAGTTATACCAGATAAAAATTAGGCTCAAGGCCTTTATAACAAGATCAGTATATCTACATTTTGAACCCTAACCAAAGTCCTTTGGGTTATATCAAAGGGGTTTGGGCATTATTTTAGCCTTTGATAAATAGACAAGCCCTCCATCGTGCATGTGCGCTATAACATAGCTACATTGCTACCTAGTACATTTTCGCAATTGAGTAGATTGTTTTACCAATAGGTTATGTCGTAGGATCTTGGCAATATGGCTAATCTGAGTGCCTTGTTGTGCAAAGATAGAGTCTTATTCTCAAAGCGTGAAGTGCCAAGGTAGGCCTTAACTAAGCTTCTATAGTTCAAGCTTGAGTCAATTTGATTATGGTTGAACCAAATCCAGTCCAACTTCAGCCACACTTAAATAATGTTTGTAGATAGATTCAACTTGTTTATACAACATTCAAGTTTCATCAACAATCTTATTATATGCTCATGTAGGAAACATATCATTTCTTCAATTGCGAGCCTATTGGAGTGCCAAATGTATATATTTTTAGCTATCCCCGTAATTAATACAGATTATCTAAAGCAAACCCAAAAGCAAAGAGCATCTACTCTAACACCTACGACAGCCAATTGAAGCACCATTATTACAAGACCATCACAATAGCCACATCACCTGAATAGCAGCAGTGGAAGACAGAATCCAAAGGGCCATTGCAGCTTCCATAGCAGCCTATTCGTTCAGTCACATAAGAGCAACAACAAGTTCAAATTCAAGTGCTTGTGACACCACCGACGAACATGTCCTTAAGCTTCACCCGAGTACACACCTAAGTGTTCCCTATTGCAACCTGGAGTAATCGTCGGTAGTAGCAAGCTCCATGCCATAATCATGTCTAGCCGAGCAAACATGATAGTGAAGCATTCTCCAACACGCCAAAGTGCCTTGAAAGGATTGCTTCTTCAATATTAGAGGAGGACATGATAAATTCTTCTCGATTATCAAAGTTTCATCTATTGTCAAGGAGTGTTGCATCTATTTAGTTCATCAATAGCAGCAGCTCAGATGTTTATAATCCGTGAATTTGTGCATGCTCATAGCTGGTAGTAAGCTAGAGGCGTAAATAGGGTAGGCCAATAGTGTTTTAAATAGCGCTTAAGAAATCGATTTTATACGCTTTCAAAGCTGATGGAAGGCCGACAGTGTAGTCATGTAAGGCTGGTAGCATTGAAGCCAGCACACAGGTCCCTAACATCGATGAATTTGATTAAGGAATTTGCAATGTTAATAATTCCTAAAGGAAACATCTATAGGACTAGATATCCACCTCCACCCATATGATATTATGCTTATTCATTGTCTGAAGCACATTTGGAGCCATCCATCGTAGAGTCCAAACACAAACATTTAGGGGAGGAATTCCTATGTGAGCAATACAGCATGAATGGAAAATTGACCGAAGAGGAACTATTCTATAAAAATCACAAAGCTTCATAATGGGAGTCCCATCGACCCTCTTCTCATCTATATCAATCAAAATATTCTCACTTTATATGTCACGATGTATAATGTGCTAGGAATGTAGCTCTAAGAATGCAAAAGCAACATCCCTAAGAACAAAAATGGCGAGATCAGCAACCACATGCTTTTCAACAAACTTGGACAACTTATCCACAAAAACCTTTGATGACCTTTTTATGAATGTTTAAGGATTAGTTATAAATAGCTACACAAAAGGGTACATTTTTCTGATAGTGTACCCCATTTTTTTCTAAATTTTACCATTTAAGATAGGTGTCATAGTCTTAGTTGGGCATAGTGCTCTCTTTTTCATTTCATACATGAAACAAAGAAACTTTCATACCATTTTGTGCTTTTTTTCCTCTTATAGGAAACCAACGTGTTTTATCTTTTCTCTGTTCTTTCTCCTACAACCTACCTGCATAGGAGAAAAATGACATTCCATTCATTCCCCTTCTTTTTTCATTTTCTATCTCAATAACTTATCTTCTTCCTTGACTTCTTCTACCGGTATCTCTTCACCATTTTTATTCTAAAACACCGTCTTCTTCCTTCATCTCTATAGCACACAACTGTTACTATATAAGGATTAAGAAGATCCCACCTCTGAAGCTCTGTATTTTTATGTTCATAGCTCGATCATGATGATTATACTCATAAATTGGTTGCCTTCAAGCTCCAGCTAGTCGGAATTGGTCATTGTTGAGCTTTGTTCATTGCTTTATTGAGCTTCTAGTTAGCTGGGTTCTTTCTTCTACCTAACGATAATGAGTGGTAGAGATGAACAGTAAAGCCATTCATGTTGCTGTTGAGGTGAAAGAATAGATGTTAAAGGTATCATTTCAACAAATTTCCTATTTCTTCTATTTTTTTAAAATTTACTTCATACTTATTCACATTTTTTCTCTTCCATCACACTGTGCCATCACTTGTAGTGTAATCTTTGCTAGGCAGTGAAAAGGAACTTTGTGAAGTATACAAAATATGAAAGGAAAGCTTAATTTGAAAGTATCATTCAATTTTAGTATAGCATCATCTTCTAGGTAATGTTGTTCCTCGAATTCGCTACTTTCGTTCCATTAGGCTGGTAATGTATACATTTGAATTCATATCTATAGGCGTACTTTCTAGGATGATTTTTGTGATATGCTATAGAATATTATAATACCCATGAACTATGATGTCTTGAGCTGGAGTGAAAGAATTTCTTTTCATCTTTGCAAATAACGAGATTTTGTTTCTACGATTTCTTGGTGTCCTTGATGTTGGTCTATAGGTTTAACTGATTTTCTAAATCTTTGTCATTCATCATGTGCTACTTTTATTGCATTATAAACCATTGTGAAGAGGGATTTTCGTACTTCAAATATGATCATTCGACATACTCTAAAGATTACTTCACATTTTGTTGATGAAGCTTTTTGTATTTATGTGAAACTTTAGCTTGACATCTTCTTGGTTCATTGTTCTGTATCACTAGGTGCCTACCAACATGAAAGACGCATGTTTAGCTAGAATGTCTTCAGATCAACGAGCTGATATTTTGAACTTGTTCTTTGACAATTTTTGCATAAGAAGACCTGTAAGCCCCTAGATTTTTTCAATAATATTAGCAAACCCTAAGAACCGGAAGTTGAAATGAAACCCTAAAATTAACCTAAGTTCTATGTTTAGTCTAGTGAATCTAGATCCGGCACCGTGTTCTTAAACCTAGAAAACGAAATTGAAATAATTGTGGAATATGGTTCGTAATAATATAGGAAAGCCTAAAAATATTAGATTCGAATTTTTCTAGTGTCTTTCCGATCAGATCGGGATCAGTTTTCGAAAACCGTGCCCTAGAGCACCGGATAGCAAAAATATTCCGACAACACCAATAGATTCGTAAAAATATAAGGTTTTCAAAAATATCAGTTTTAGAATTTTTCGGTATCTAAAAATAACAGATATAGGCCTTTTACGCGCATTTTCTTTACTACTGGTATTTTAATTGTCTAGTCTACTATTCATAGTACTTTTCTACTATTCATTACTATTCACCTATCTCTACTTTTTCTTACACTCTATTCTTACACTCTACCATACCTACACCTTACAATTTACCTTCCCCATACAACTTTAATCACATCATACCTTACATATTACTTCTTTTAATACAAAACAAACAAAAATAATTATTTCTCCCCCTCTATACACTCAAAACCGGCGCCCCTTTTGTCCCTCTTCCATCAATTTTATTTTCAATTTCAATTAAATTTAATCACACAAATTTCCACTCCAAAAATCTATAAATACCCCCTTCCTCTTCCATTCTTTCACACAACAAAAATTCATACTAAAACTCTCCCAAAATCACTCCACAAAATTCCTCTCCCAACATCTCTCTCAAGTTCTCTCTTTTCCTTAGAAAATCCATTCCCACATAATACTACAACCCATTCTTTTCTTCTTCAACCAACACATAAACTTTAGGTAAAACTTCTCTTATTTACTCATTGTTCATATAACTTAACATGAGTTTAGTGTGTTTCTTAGACTCATTGAGTTAAAGAAGTAACAATTTATTCATGTTTTGTTTTTGTTCATGTTCTTGTTTTCTTTATGTTACTATTATGTTGATATTGTTATTATTGTTTCTAACCTAACTTATCTAAGTATTATGTATATATTTATTTAGAGCATATAAGCTCACTTGTTATTTATTTATTTCCAAGTCTTGCAAATTTATTTATTTACTTGTTTTATGCAATATTAAGACTAGTTTTTCTAGTCTTAGACTTGTCCATATCAAGTCAAAACAATTTATTTTTTTGCTTTTCTTTTCTTTGAGGACTAGTCCATTCTTAGTCCTGGGATACCTTGATGAAGCTAAGGTTCCCAATACTTGACTTTACTTTTATGCTCTTACTTCATTTATGTGTTTTTATATTTTTTTCATAGTCAAAAACTCTCATTCATACATGAATATGTTGTTATTGTCTCAATCATAATAGAAATGAGTTTTCTTAAAATAAGAATAAGAACTCTTTTTAAATATAAATTTTGTCACATAAGAAGTTATTTTCCTTAAAGGTTTGAAATTTATCTTAAACAAATATTCTTGTAAAGATAGTAACAATATATGGTTTTTACCAAGAAATACATAAAGTAAAGTTAATATAAATTCTCTTTTCAAATAAATAAAAAGTTTCTTAGACTTAAACAAAGGATTTCTTAGATTCAATTGTCAAAGTTTTCCACCAACACTAAAGTCTAAGATAAGTTTTTCAAAATAACTTATAAGATGATTTCTTTTAAAAGTGGAACTAACCATAAAGTATTTAGAAAGACTTTGTTTTCCAAAACGCTAGAAATAAATTTATGGAAATCTTGAAAGATTAAAATAACTTTTTGAAGGAATAGAGTTAAAAGGAGGAAATACTCATTTATGATAACTTAGGAAATTTTTCAAAATAAAATTCTTTTCAAGCTTTAAGCTTATCTCACTTTCAAGACATTTGTTTTACAAAACCATTGTTGAGACAACACCAAATTCATGCATATAGTATGAGGTTATACATATATGTATATACATATATTCAAGGGATTTTTCAATCATACTATATATCTATATTTTTGTACAAAAGCCCTTGAGTGAAGTAAAGTTTGAAAACTGTAGTTTTGAAGTTTGGAAAAATTCGTATCAAATCTGTACGCTGCTATTCCGAGACCTAAATAACTTCTTTTGATAAAAATAACCTTAGAAATAGATAGATCTTTTCGAGTAGGTAGAAATCGGTATATTATATGCGAAATTCCGAGTTAAAATGAGCAAGTTATGGCCATTTTAAGTTGGGACTTCCATTCCATACGATTTTACAAATTCTTTAAGATAGAAGTATAGAACTTGAATAGATCTTGGATGAAATACTCATGTTGGGTATTTCTTTTCTTTAGGTGTCGAGGATCACGATCTTGTCTTCCCCGAGGATTACTTCGACTCCTAGATCGCTATGGACGAGTGAGTTTTCTTTACGCTTATGTATTCGCGCATGTGCTTGTAGAATAGAGCACTAGATGTTAGGAAAAAGATAAAATTGATATGCATGTGGGATATTATGGGAATTATGTATGTGATTCGTTGTATGCGATCAATGAACGATAAGTATATCGAAACCCGATTTGTGATTGATATAAATGTTTCCATGTATGTATTGTTATGTGTGCAGACATTGTTTGATCGCTTTAAATGATTTAATGTCATATTGAAATCCTCAGATAATAAATTGACTCATGCATATCACTTAGAATATCATTTCGAAGTTTTGCTACTACTCCTCAGCGTGGGACCGGAAAGGTAAGCTGCCTAGCTACATCTTGAGGGTTAAGACGTACGGGGAATACGGCCTCAAGGTGTAGCCGAGCCGGATCGATCGCTTTGGGCATGGAAGGCCCGGGGACTAGTAGTACGGTTCGTTGGAACCCCAAGACATGCGCAAACTTGAGGAGGTTGTTCGGAATCCAGTTCAAAGCATTCCCTAACCAGCGATGGAGGGGTAAATCCATCAAACATACGAAACCGGATAGTCGTATGTAATGTTTGATCATATGATTGTTGCATTCATATGCTTGATTAATAAACTTGTTTGATTGTTGTTATGAGTACTATTGCGTAAGGAATATCTCACTAAGCTAGTCATGCTTATACTCCTATAAACTTTTGATATTGCAGGATTATCTTTTGCACCGGAGACCACCTTGATTTCCTGGGTAGAATCTGTCACGCCCCGTAGGGTATTCTAAACGTAACAGCCCGCCACATACTAAGTAAGACTCTCGAGTTCCCTAGCTGGGGCCTTTGGAAGTCTTAAGTAGATGTAAAGCGTTCCTTTACGACAATAGAATACTTCAACAAATGAAGTTAAACAGTTTAACGAGGCATTCATTAGCCATAGATAATAAATCAAAACGCATAATTTAAAGTTTACAAGATCTAAGGGGCATTCCCCCGCAAAAGAATAACAGTCTATTACAGTCATCCAGAGTCTTTAGTTTCCAATGGAAGTCTATACAAAAAGGAATGGATTAAACTTCTATGGGAAACTCCTATCTCCGGTACCTACGCTGTGGCTTGCCTCGGCCTAAGCCATATAAAATCATGCTGCAAAAGATAGAAACTATGGGGGCGTAAGCTAACTAGCTTAGTGAGTAATAACTTCCATAACACAATTAAGCATAATTCATTCAAACAAGTAATTATCCAGGCAAATGAATGCATCAAACAACTGTGATCATCAAACATATGACCATCCGGAAATCATATGTGGATGGACTTACGCCCTCCATCCCGGGTTAGCAGATTAACGAATCCTGCGGTACGACGCCGTTTAAGCTCACGGTCAACTAACAATAATTCGTTTTATGGATCACGATTAACCAACAAAGTCGTTTTATGGATCACGATTAACCAACATATTCGTTTTATGGATCACGAAAAACCAACCAATGCAAATGCTCCAACCCCATCGTGATATGAATGGATTCAATTTACGTTTGAAACCGAATATTCATTAATTCAATTCTTTCAAGTGACCAACGAGTATTCACAAACATTCACCATAAGGTACTAGCTAATCAGTCAATAGCATAACACCTGGTTTCGATATTCCTTAAGCTTCATTTCACACAAATCAACAGTAGACAACATATATAGCTCCCATATACCCATCATGCATATACAATTTCTTTTATCTTTGCCTACACCACTAGTGCCACTACATTACAATCACATTCATTAATTGAGATTGGAAGTAAAACTTACTCGGCCATTGGACGCCAATTTCCTAATAGTAGTAGTCGGGAGGTAGAGTGTCGTCCTGCTCGGGATCACCTACCAAGCAAGAATAATCCTAATGAGATTCTCATCATGTAACTAAATCAAACTAAATATCTAGACTAGATGAATTCGGATTTCTCGCTATTTTTGGAAAGTTCCGACTTAAAACGGCCATAACTTGGTCATTTTAACTCGGAATTTCATAAATTTTATATCGATCTCTATCTACTTCGAAAGATCTATCTATTTTAAGTATTAGTTTCAAGTTTTGAAAATAGTAAGGCCACGGAAAGTGAGATCAGATCTGTTCCGCAAGTGTTCCAATCTCAAAAATTCGTTTTGCTTTTGATAAGAAGTGTTCCTAGATGATGATCCATGCATGAATGATATGAGAATGAATTACTAACATGAATACCATGTGATGAACTTAATATATGCATGGTCATAATAACTTTTGTGATAATAAACTCATATGAACTCTTAAGTGTTGGAAAGTCTTTCAAAGGTTATTTCTAGCAACTATTTTTCCACATTATACTCCTTAGGGTTTCTTTGACCTTTAGCCTTGTAGTTCACTTGTTTTCTATCCAAAAATAAGTTCCCAAAGTCTAATATAGTCATGACCTCCATTCATGCATAAAAATCCACATTTTTCATTTGGTAAACATGTTTTTAAATAAGCTATTTGTGAAAATCCGAATTTTCCAAATTTCATTTTCTTACATTTTTCTTAAGGAAAATCTTGTCTAACGCATTAAAAAGTGAAGCTCCAATATATATTACCTAAGGACTTCATTTAGCTTTATAAAACATCCAATTTAGACCTAAATACTAAGTGTCCTTGTAGGCATGAACCTAAGTTACGAATTTTAACCATTGATCAACATACCAATATCTTTCATCTTAACTCCACTACTTGTTTTATATTCCTATGATGCCCAAACTCATCCAAGTTTACAAAAATCATTCTTTCAATATTCCTATTATACATACCCTTCATTTTTCTTGTGAAATATGAGTTTAAAGTTAATTTTGGGGGTCTTTAAGGTAGGGTTTCCATTTCATCCGAATTTTCAACTTTTCATGTTTGACAAAGTCCTTCCTTTTTCAATGTTCTTGCCTTCTATATGTGAAGATCTCCTATCTAACATCTCTATACATGAACAAGACTTCATTCTTATGATCATCAAAGCATATAAAACAAAATGAACCTATGATCATGCATGTACATGAAGTTGTGAATGTCTAAACCTTAGATCTACTACATATGATATCTAAAGCATGGATCTCATGGCATGAACAACAATATATGTACAAGATCACTACTTTACATGCATGAACAAGATGAGATCTTAACAAAAGCACATCTAAACATTAGATCCATGTCTTGTGATGGCTTGACATTCTTGTTCATGTGTTTCCATGTCCCTAGCATGAGCTCATTGGGATTTAATGAGGAAACACACAAGATATGGTCTTGCCATTACAAGATCTAGGAAGAACAAGACCTAAATCAACATACCAAAGGAGTCTTGAAGGAGGGAAGAAGAAGAAACAAGGTTGAAATTGTAAGGGAATGGGGGAGGGGAGTGCTCGGCAATGAGGAGGAGGAAGAAGAGAGGGTTTTGATCTTTTTCAAAGTTAAAAATGAGAAGAAATGAAGAGAGAGAGAGAACATTTAGTATATATTAAGTAAATTAGGGTTTAGCTTTACAAAATAGAGTAAAAATAATTAATTGAGAGGGAAAAATAGAGGGGGGGCGCGGCCTCCATGTGTGTGTGGTGTGAGTTTTGAAAAAAAATGAAATTTGTAATTTAGTAAATGAAATGTAATAAATGTAATAATTATTTAAGAGACAAAATTTCTTGGAAAAGAAAATTGAAATGAGTAGTTGTAAGGATGTAAGAATAGGGTATGGGTAGTGTGTAGTGTAGGTTGTACTTGTGAATAGTAGACAAGACATCTACTTTACCGGTTGTTCCGAAAACACGGGAAAAGCTATAACTGTAATTTTTATAGCTCGGAAAATTATGAAATTGATATTTTTGGAATCCTTATAAAATTACGGTTCTAATGAATATTCCGGAACATTTTTCTGAATCCGTGGCCCGGGGCACGCTTTTCCGTAATTGGGCTCGGGAAGGCCCGGAATTGAAAAATTCCCGAATTTAAAACTTTCAAAGGTTTGAAATGTACTTTGGAACAATAATTAAATTCATTTACTTTATAATATTTATTTTACTATGAAACCGAAGGAAAGCCGGATTTAGGGTTCCTAGGCTTCACTCACTAAGACTCCTGATCGGATTAGGGTTTCGCTTCCAACTCCGGGGTTTCCTAGCTACTGAGAATACCGGGGTTTACAACCTCCCCACCTTAAATAAAGTTTTGTCCTCAAAACGGAACTGACGTACCTTGTCCTTCGAATATCTCGGGGTACTTCCTCCGGATTTCATCTTCCGCTTCCCAGGTTGCTTCTTCAAAGGCATGATTCCTCCATAACACTTTGACATAGTGAATGTCTTTGTTTCGTAGCCTTTGAGTTTTCTTATCCAATATCTTCACTGGGTGTTCCTCATATGTCAGGTTTTCCTTCAACTGGATTGGTTCCAATTCCAAATCCTTTCTGGGTCGGCAACATATCTCCTCAAAACTGACACATGGAACACATTGTGAATCCCGGACAAATTAGGTGGTAGGGCTAGCCGATACGCCAGATCTCCGACTCTTTCAGATCTCAAAAGGTCCAATGTATCTCGGGCTTAACTTCCCTTGTGTACGCATCCTCTTGATACTTTTAATCGGGTTTATCTTCAGGTACACATGATCACCCACTTTAAATTCAAGCTCTCGTCTTTTCAAGTCTGCCCAGCTCTTTTGTCGATCCTGAGCTTCCTTCATTTTCCGCTGAATCAACCTACTTTATCCGCGGCTTCCTGTACCAATTCCGGCCCAATTGCTACCTTTTCCACTTCATCCCAAAACAAAGGGGACCTACAACGCCGTCCATACAAAGCTTCATACGGAGGCATCTGGATGGTGGAGTGATAGCTGTTATTGTAGGCAAACTCGATTAGGTGTACATGACTATCCCAATTCCCTTTGAATTCCAAGGCACACGCCCTAACATGTCTTCTAGGGTTTGGATCGTCCGCTCAGACTGTCCGTCGGTCTGAGGATGTAAGCCGTACTGAAATGCAATTTAGTACCCAAGCTCTTCTGCAAGCTTGTCCAAAACTTGGACACAAATCTCGGGTCTCTATCTGAGATAATCCCTGCAGGTATGCCATGTAATCTTACGATCTCTCTGATATAGATCTTGGCTAACCTTTCCATTGAATAGGTCATATTTATGGGTAGGAAATGCGCCGACTTAGTTAACCGATCCACTATTACCCATATTGCATCACAACCCGATGGAGTCTTGGGAAACCACACACAAAATCCATGGATATTGATCCCACTTCCATTCAGGAATGGGTAAGGGCTTTAGCAATCCGCCCGGTCTCTGGTGCTCTACCTTCACCTGTTGGCATACTGAACACTTCATTACATAATCTGCCACATCTCGCTTCATTCCATTCCACCAATAGCAACTTTTCAAATCTTGGTACATTTTGGTGCCTCCCGGATGCATGGTATATCCGGAGTTATGTGCCTCGCTCATTATTTCCTTCTTCAACTCCTCGTCCTCTGGTACGCACAGCCTTCCGTTCATTCGGATCACGTCTTCCTCATCTACGGCAAAGTCAAGGTACTTTCCCGCTTGGGTTTCCCTTTTTATCTTTTGTATTACGCTGTCATACCTTTGGCTTCTTGATTCTCTCTACGAGGGTGGTTCCAGCACCAAGTTGATATCTCGAGCTCAGCGCTCGTCTATGAACTCGATCCTTAGCTTTTCAAATTCCTTAATCAACTCCTTCTGACTTGTAATCAAAGCGGCTACTTCCCCGTGATTCTTCCGACTTAGGGCATCCGCGACTGCATTTACTCTCCCTGGACAGTAATTTATCCCCAGGTCATAATCTTTATTAATTCCAGCCACCTCCTTTGCCTCATATTTAACTCCTTCTGTGTGAACAGGTATTTAAGGCTTTTATGATCTGTGTATATCTCACACCGTTGTCCATACAGATAATGTCGCCATAACTTCAAGGCAAAGACAACTGCAGCTAGTTCCAAATCATGCGTAGGGTAATTCTGCTCATGCGGTCTCAATTGCCGAGAAGCATACGCAATGACCTTCCGCTCTTGCATCAAGACGCATCCAAGACCATTTCTTGAAGCATCACTATGTACCGTGTAGGACTTTTCCGGGTCGGTAAAACCAAAATCGGTGCCGATACCAGTCGTCGCTTTAGTTCCTGAAAACTTTGTTCCTCTTGTCGTCCAAATGAATTTTTCATTCTTTTGAGTCAATTGAGTCAGCGGCTTGGCTATCTTGGAAAAATCCTTCACAAACTTGCGATAGTAGCCAGCTAATCCCAAGAAACTCCTTACTTCAGTAACTGTTTGTGGTGGCTTCCAATCCACTACGCCTTGATCTTTTCGGGATCAACTGATATCCCATCACCCGTTACCACATGTCCGGAAATGATATCCTGTCCAACCAAAAGTCACACTTGGACAGCTTGGCGTACAGCTTGTTATCCGTAAGGTTTGCAATGCCAAACGGAGATGCTCCTCATGTTGCTCTTTGGTCTTTGAATATATGAGGATGTCGTCTATAAAGACTATCACACACTTATCCAAAAGCGGCTTATAGACTCTATTCATAGTCCATAAATGCAGCTGGTGCATTAGTCAGTCCAAATGACATACCAGAAACTCGTAGTGCCCATAACGAGTACGAAAAGCCGTCTTAGGCACATCCTCAGGCTTAATCCTCAACTGATGATACCCGAACGTAAGTCAATACGTGAGAACACACAAGCTCCTTGCAGCTGGTCAAACAAATCGTCAATTCTTGGCAAGGGATATCGATTTTTGACAGTCACTTATTCAATTCCCGGTAGTCGATACACAATCTCATCGATCCGTCCTTCTTCTTCACAAACAAGACGGGTGCGCCCCATGGCGATACACTTGGTCTTATAAATTTCTGGTCCAGAAGTTCTTGTAACTGCGTCTTTAGCTCCTTCAACTCAGCCGGTGCCATCCGGTATGGCGCTTTAGATATCGGTTCGGTATTTGGAGCCAACACAATCTCAAAGTCAATTTCTCTTCTTGGCGGTAATCCCGGCAAAATTTCTGGGAACACATCCAAGTATTCATTCACCACTGGAATATTCTTTTCCTCACGGGTTTCCCCTTCATCCAAGACACCCTCAATCGGTATCATCTCCTCATCCTCCATCATCAACTCAAACGAGCTTAGATCAAACCTTCTTGGGACTAAGGTTTCTCTCCACAAATTCTACTTTTTCTCCCGATTGATCATAAAAACATACTGTCCTCTTTGGCAATCCACTATTGCCTTCACTCTACTTAGCCAATTCATCCCGAGGATGACTTCGTATTTATTCATTTCCAACACTATTAAATCACTTTTGGAGTGGTGACCATGGATTCCCAATGGACAGTCTTTTATCAGATCTCGGGTCGACACAACACTCCCAGTGGGGGTCTTAATCCTCAAGCTAACCGTGGTTGTGGCTATAGGCAATCCGAGTCGGTTGGCCAAACTATAGGTGATGAACGAGTGGGTCGCTCCCGTGTCAAACAAAACATAGGCTTCCACGCTATTTACTTGTATGTGTCCTGAGGTCAACAAACACCCATCACATATGACCTTAAAATATTCTTAAGGCTATCCACATAGGGTCTCTACTTCCAGCTTTCCATATATTCAATTTCATTTAAACAATAATTCAATTAAACAACTTAAATTTCAACTTAGGAGGGGTTTCCGTTACTAACCTGTCACCAGGCCGCCATCAGCATTCTCGCTTTGATCCAAAGCTGCCAACTCACTTCCTCATCTTCGTCTTCTTCCACCATCCATTGGCCTTCCAAATTGTACAGCCTCATCCCATGCATCGCGGAAGCTGCCGACTCCCGCTCTTGTTACCAGACCTCAAGGGGTTGGTATTACTCGAGGCTCCGAAGGGTCGGGTGGCCACGCTCTTTCGTTGAGAACATTCGGAAGCTAAGTGCCCTTTCTCCTTGCAAATAAAGCAAGTCACTGCCAGTTTCTTCGGGCACGTAAAACCATGTGGCCAGCATCACAAAGTAACACTTGTTCCTCAACTGCGGGCATTGCCTAGCGCATGTGTCCCCTTACATTTCCAACATGTGACATTGGTTTGAACTGGGTCGGCTTGCTGCTAGACTCCTCTTTAAACCCTTGGTACGGCCTGTACCTTTTCCTTTGAACCCTGAGCTGAGGCATCAAACGGCCTCTTCCGAATACTCTCTTTCAGGCTCCTGATACTTCCTTTTCTAGCCCCTTCAATACCCGGCCTTTTCTACCATCTCAGGGTAGGTTCTTACTCGAATTCTTCCAACTTGATCCGCAGTCCTCGTCTAAGCCTCCCAGAAATACCTGCTTCTTTAATTCTTCACTATCCCTGAAAGATTCAGGGGCATACTGCAGCAAGTGAACAAACTCAGTTTCATATTGCTCTACTGTTCTCCCTTTCTGCTTTACATGAAGGAAATCGCACTATACTTCACCCTCAAGCTAGAGGGAAAATAATTATTCAAGAATTCCCGGCGAAAGGTTTCCCAAGTGGCCGGGGAAGTCAAATTCCTTCTCTTGGAGTCCCACCAGACTCGCATTGTACCTTAACATATACGTCCCATATTCCAACTGCAAATAAGGTGGGATCTCGTATGCAGCAAAAGAACGTTCAACTTGAGCCAACCAATCCTCAGCTTCATCCGGCTTGCCGAATGCCCCATCAAAATACCGGTTGCTCTTAATGAAGTCCGGTAAAGAGCTTCGGTGGGGTCTCCTGTATGGGGGGGTGGCGGCAACTGCACATTATAGGAATGCTCCTCTTGTGGAGCAGGTGCCTCTGCAGTCATTTCCCGATGATCTGCGGGTGGCGGATGTGGGGCCGAATCCCGGGCACTTTGACCTGGGTGTGGGTTCTGTACTGGATTTTGATTCTGGATGAAAGTGTTCAGAAGATTGGCCAATTGCCCAATCGCATTCAGTACATCACCCTGTTGGTTTTGGGGTGCAGCTCCTTGGGGGTTAGGTTGTGGCATAGCCGGTTGATCGGCTTCGTTCGAATTAGACCCTTGTTCCCGATTCCGAATTCGTCGGTTTCGTCTGTTTATACAGGTTTAATGAATTTTCAGTATCTTTAGCCAGTTTTAAATTCGAAGGAACAAGATTATTAACAATTCAAAAGTTGCGAAAATCTAGAAATCAAACTCGGAAAGAAATGGAATTCATAAATCCATAAAATTATAAGGGCAAATAAAATAAAATAAAATAGAATAAAATGACATAGAATAATTTCACACATAGAGTAACAAGTCGAAACTTCATAATGATAATGTAAATGAATGAATGTTTATGTGATCTATATGCAGTCGATGTCTTTATGCCTCATGACTAGTATGCATGCTTTTCACAACTCCCTTTCTTTAAAACGAACTTAATTTTCCATTACTTTAGCGAGCCATACAACAATATTACATCAAGATTTGGTCCCCAAAATTTGGCTAACTAAGTTCCTTCCTATTCTAAACAATTTCCCTATTCCCGAAATCATGACAAAATACAGGGAAAAAGAACAAATAAAATACTAACTATCCTGAAATCCTAAGGCAAATTGGCATCCCGCATTGCCTACTACAAAAATAAGAAAGTCAGGACTCCTCTTGGACTTCATGGGTTAGCTAACATCCCGGTCTCTACTCATCACTAGAGTCATCGGGGGTCGGGCTAGGAGGTCGTCTCCTGCTGGTAGAACCACCATCGTCCTGTCGGACGAACAAGCTAAGATACTCCCTCGTGGTCATCCTCCGCTTCCTAGCGGGTCGGACTAGAGGCTCTGGATCTTCACTTTCTTCTTCTTCTTCAGTTCCTTGCCCCTCCTGCGGGCTTACTTCTTCCTCCTCACCTCCTACCTCGGGCTCACCTAGTCGGTTCACCTCTACTTCAGGCTCTCTCACAGGCTCTTCTGCCACATTTTCAGCCTCCATAGGCACTGGGGCCTCCGGTTCCACTACTGCTAGGTCAAGCACAGGTGGGTTCTCACCCTCCATATACACATCTCTCCATACCCTGGAATCTACCTCGGGTTCTACCCTCCCACTATCCGGTATATCCAACATCCGGTTAAAATCCCATATAATTTGATCGGGTTCTGGGTTTACCTGCATTTCTGGTTCAACAGGTGGGGTAGGGGTCCTAGGTACCTCATTCTCTTCCCAGTTTGGATCCTCCTCGGGATCCTCTCCTCTTCTTCCTCTTCATCCTCTCCAATCACAGGCGCTCCATTCAGCTGCATGCCTATATCAATAGCTGGAGGTGGAGCTATCACTCGGGGGGAAGGATATCTAAATAGATCGCATGCCAGGTGATGTGATTCCATGCATCAGCTAAATTCCAGTCAGGATGATCATATAAGTTATCATGAGCATACACATATAAGGGTCCTATGGGGATCCATACCCTAAAATCTGGAGGGGTTCGGGTTCCTCCACCTTCAAGATAAATGTGGCTTCTCTAGTCATGGGCTCACGCCCGTAATCAACCATGATCCTCTCTAGAGTATAGATTGTCTCTAACTTTGTCCAGCTCCTTCTTCCCATAGGATCATACCTCAATTGATCCACTACTGAAGCCCATCTGGTATATCTCAGCCCATCCTTCCATAACTTGTACATTTCCCCTATGGTCCGGGGATGTCTGGCTAAGGCAAAATCTTCACACAGTTCTCTTAGCCTCAACCTATATTCTACCATCGTTTCATCACTTCTCTTTGTAAAATTCCTGGCCCTCTCCCTGGTCTCACCCAGGGAGACCTACATCAAAACAATACTACTAATCAGACTTAGCAAGAAAACGTTTTTAACTCCATTTAACCTATTAGTTAGATTTCTAGGTCCGGTTTCTTTTAATTCTATTGTCTTGTTTTATAACCTAGTGCTCTGATACCAACTTAAACTGTCACGCCCCGTAGGGTATTCTAAACGTAACATCCCGCCACATACTAAGTAAGACTCTCGAGTTCCCTAGCCGGGGCCTTCGGAAGTCTTAAGTAGATGTACAGCGTTCCTTTACGACAATAGAATACTTCAACAATTGAAGTTAAACAGTTTAACGATGCATTCATTAGCCATAGATAATAAATCAAAACGCATAATTTAAAGTTTACAAGATCTAAGGGGCATTCCCCCGCAAAAGAATAACAGTCTATTACAGTCATCTAGAGTCTTTAGTTTCCAATGGAAGTCTATACAAAAAGGAATGGATTAAACTTCTATGGGAAACTCCTATCTCCAGTACCTGCGATGTGGCTTGCCTCGGCCTAAGCTATATAAAATCATGCTGCAAAAGATAGAAACTATGGGGGTGTAAGCTAACTAGCTTAGTGAGTAATAACTTCCATAACACAATTAAGCATAATGAAACAAGTAATTATCCAGGCAAATGAATGAATCAAACAACTGTGATCATCAAACATATGACCATCCGGAAATCATATGTGGATGGACTTGCGCCCTCCATCCCGGGTTAGCAGATTAACGAATCCTGCGGTACGACGCCGTTTAAGCTCACGGTCAACTAACAATAATTCGTTTTATGGATCACGATTAACCAACAAAGTCGTTTTATGGATCACGATTAACCAACATATTCGTTTTATGGATCACGAAAAACCAACCAATGCAAATGCTCCAACCCCATCGTGATATGAATGGATTCAATTTACGTTTGAAACCGAATATTCATTAATTCAATTCTTTCAAGTGACCAAGTATTCACAAACATTCATCATAAGGTACTAGCTAATCAGTCAATAGCTTAACACCCGGTTTCGATATTCCTTAAGCTTCATTTCACAAATCAACAGTAGACAACATATATAGCTCCCATATACCCCATCATGCATATACAATTTCTTTTATCTTTGCCTACACCACTAGTGCCACTACATTACAATCACATTCATTAATTGAGATTGGAAGTAAAACTCACTCGGCCATTGGACGCCAACTTCCTAATAGTAGTAGTCGGGAGGTAGAGTGTCGTCCTGCTCGGGATCACCTACCAAGCAAGAATAATCCTAATGAGATTCTCATCATGTAACTAAATCAAACTATATATCTAGACTAGATGAATTCGGATTTCTCGCTATTTTCGGAAGTTCCGACTTAAAACGGCCATAACTTGGTCATTTTAACTCGGAATTTCAAAATTTTATATCGATCTCTATCTACTTCGAAAGATCTATCTATTTAAGTATTATTCAAGTTTTGAAAATAGTAAGGCCACGGAACAGTGGGATCAGATCTGTTCCGCAAGTGTTCCAATCTCAAAAATTTTTTGCTTTTGATAAGAAGTGTTCCTAGATGATGATCATGCATGAATGATATGGAATGAATTTTACATGAATACCATGTGATGAACTTAATATATGCATGGTCATAATAACTTTTGTGATAATAAACTCATATGAACTCTTAAGTGTTGGAAAGTCTTTCAAAGGTTATTTCTAGAACTATTTTTCCACATTATACTCCTTAGGGTTTCTTTGACTTTTAGCCTTGTAGTCACTTGTTTTCTATCAAAAATAAGTTCCAAAGTCTATATAGTCATGGCCTCCATTCATGCATAAAAATCCACATTTTTCATTTGGTAAACATGTTTTTAATAAGCTATTTGTGAAAATCCGAATTTTCCAAATTTCATTTTCTTGCATTTTTCTTAAGGAAAATCTTGTCTAATGCATTAAAAAGTGAAGCTCCAATATATATATTACCTAAGGACTTCATTTAGCTTATAAAACATCCAATTTAGACCTAAATACTAAGTGTCCTTGTAGGCATGAACCTAAGTTACGAATTTTAACCATTGATCAACATACCAATATCTTTCATCTTAACTCCACTACTTGTTTTATATTCCTATGATGCCCAAACTCATCCAAGTTTACAAAAATCATTCTTTCAATATTCCTATTATACATACCCTTCATTTTTCTTGTGAAATATGAGTTTAAAGTTAATTTTGGGGGTCTTTAAGGTAGGGTTTCCATTTCATCCGAATTTTCAACTTTTCATGTTTGACAAAGCCCTTCCTTTTTCAATGTTCTTGCCTTATATGTGAAGATCTCCTATCTAACATCTCTATACATGAACAAGACTTCATTCTTATGATCATCAAAGCATATAAAACAAAATGAACCTATGATCATGCATGTACATGAAGTTGTGAATGTCTAAACCTTAGATCTACTACATATGATATCTAAAGCATGGATCTCATGGCATGAACAACAATATATGTACAAGATCACTACTTTACATGCATGAACAAGATGAGATCTTAACAAAAGCACATCTAAACATTAGATCCATGTCTTGTGATGGCTTGACTTCTTGTTCATGTGTTTCCATGTCCCTAGCATGAGCTCATTGGGATTTAATGAGGAAACACACAAGATATGGTCTTGCCATTACAAGATCTAGGAAGAACAGACCTAAATCAACATACCAAAGGAGTCTTGAAGGAGGGAAGAAGAAGAAACAAGGTTGAAATTGTAAGGGAATGGGGAGGGGAGTGCTCGGCAATGAGGAGGAGGAAGAAGAGAGGGTTTTGATCTTTTTCAAAGTTAAAATGAGAAGAAATGAAGAGAGAGAGAGAACATTTAGTATATTATTAAGTAAATTAGGGTTTAGCTTTACAAGGTAGAGTAAAAAGAATTAATTGAGAGGGAAAAATAGAGGAGGGGCGCCGGCCTCCATGTGTGTGTGTGTGTGAGTTTGAAAAAAAATGAAATTTGTAATTTAGTAAATGAAAATGTAATAAATGTAATAATTATTTAAGAGACAAAATTCCTTGGAAAAGAAAATTGAAATGAGTAGTTGTAAGGATGTAAGAATAGGGTATGGGTAGTGTGTAGTGTAGGTTGTACATGTGAATAGTAGATAAGACATCTACTTTACCGGTTGTACCGAAAACATAGGAAAAGCTATAACCGTAATTTTTTATAGCTCGGAAAATTATGAAATTGATATTTTTGGAATCCTTATAAAATCACGGTTCTAATGAATATCCCGGAACATTTTTCTGAATCCGTGGCCCGGGGCACGCTTTTCCGTAATTGGGCTCGGGAAGGCCGGAATTGAAAAATTCCCGAATTTAAAACTTCCAAAGGTTTGAAATGTACTTTGGAACAATAATTTAAATTCATTTACTTTATAATATTTATTTTACTATGAAACCGAAGGAAAGCCGGATTTAGGGTTCCTAGGCTTCACTCACAAGACTCAACCTGATCGGATTAAGGTTTTGCTTCCAACTTCGGGTGTTTCCTAGCTACCGAGAATACCGGGTTTACAGAATCCTTGTTTTTGAGAAGCTTTTGGAGGCAATCTATTTTGAAGTTATAGAGTAGATTTCTTCTAAAATCTTCTAGCTTTAGTTATGTTATATGTAGAACCATGTTATTATGATTTATCGGGGAATGCCCCTTAGAAGCTATAAGACTTTTATTTCAATGAAATATATTGAGTGTTATTTTGTATGTTCCGCTGCCAATATCTTAAAATGCATTACTCCACCGGTCTCTCTTTGTTGTGAATGTACGCCTTGTACCGATATGGAAGCTTTCGAGTGACTGAGGTAGTCATTCTTAAGTTTTAATATTGTGTACGGCGGGCTGTCACGTTTAAGGTACCCGCTGGGGCGTGACAAGACCTCTAATTGCTTGAGATTGATGAAGATTCTCAATTAGGAAATTTTCTATTAATGTTTCCCCTCCAGCACTACCCATGGTATCTTTCTAGGGAGAGGTTTGTTGAACATTTGCTGTATCCAAATTAGGGGGTGAAACCTTTGACTAGAGCTGCATACGAGAGGTAGCTAAATCCATTTCGTTTTCCTAAAATTCTACTAGTAGAGGAGGAGACATCACAATAGATGGGTCTCTGAACTTGTAGTTGTCATAGCCAGGTTGATAATTATACTGATGTTAACACCAAATTAAACCTTGCAATAACTTCCTTGTCTTTGTAACACCATCCATGCTTCACCTAAATTTAAATTCTTGGAACATGTACTTCTTGCTTTGAATCCTTGTTTCTTGTTGCTCTTGAAATTGTAACACTATTCTCGGGTAATTCTCTTAAGTTGGGGTTGTATGAAATACAATTCTCAAACAAAAAACACCAGCACTCAAGAATGATTGGGAACGATTTAGGGGCTACTGGCTGCTACTTTCAGTAGCAGAAGAGCTAATGCTATGATGTTAGTGTGGAGTGCTACTAAATGTTGGTGTTTCAATTAAATACAGAAACTTCATGACAAAATTTGATATTGATACACTTATAATGTAAACCCCTAAAAATTTCATAATTCTTAGAAAATAATCCTAAGAGTCAAACACAGGAATAGAAACCTTACAAATCGAACCAAGTTAAAACTTAATTCTAAATAAATCAAAATCGAGATTTCTTAATCTTGAGAAAAAGAGAACCCTAAAAACAAAATAGACAAATCCAACTATCAATTGAATCAACATCCACACACCAATCAAATCATCTACCCGATTCCTAAAACGCAAATCAAAATGATATATCCAAATAACACTCGACAACGAAATACTAATCCTTCGGTGAATTTTAGAATTAGAAATTTCAATTTTCACCAAAAGTCAAACTGAGTCAACTCGTAACCCTATACTCGTTAAATGATCCCGAGAATTGAAAACTATTAAATAATCACAAATAAAAATGAGATAAACCATAGATATCGAACTAAAAATATAATACGGTCAAAACTCCAAAATTATAACTTACGATAACTCAACAAAACTGGCAGTCAAACCGAAACCCTAAAAGTCAACAAAGCTTACAACAAACCCTAGTGTTTAAGATCCGGCAATCCCACGCTCTTAAATCCTAAACAACGAAATGGAAATAATTATTGATAATAGTTCGTAATAATATAAGGAAGCTTAAAAATATCAGATTCGCAAAATTCTAGTGTCCTTTGGGTCCGAACGGGATCAGTTTTCAAAAATCGTGCCTGGTACATCGGACAACAAAAATATTCCGTTAATACCAATAGACTCGTAAAAATATAAGGTTTTCAAAAACATTAGTTTTAGAACTTTTCAGTAGCTAAAAATTACATATATCACATTTATACGCGTATTTTTATTACTACCGGTTTTAATTGTCTAGTTTACTATTCATAGTACTTTTTCTACTATTCATTACTATTCCTCTATCTCTACTTTTTCTTACTATCTGTTCGTATACCTACATACCTATTTCTTATAATTTTCTTTTCCCATAAAAATTCTACACCACATATTACTAAACTTCTTTCACACTTTTCTTCTAAAATTAATTTTTAATCAAATTTCTCTCTCTTTCATGCAATTGGCATCCACCGCCTTCTCTCTCTTCACTCTCATCTATTTTCTTTTTCAATTAATTTAATTACATCTAATATTCACTCTAAAATTCTATAAATACCCCATTCCTCCTTCATTCTTTCACACAATTCATTTCACTACCAAAACTCTCCAAAATCTCTCCACAAATCCTCTCTTCAAGATTTCTCTCTAATAAAACTCTCTTAAACCAATTCTTCACAAAAATCATTCCTTATACACAAACTATCTACTACATATCACTACTCACATAATACCCCCTTTCATCTACTATCTTCATACCACATAAACACTTTAGGTAAACTTCTTTCAACCATTTATTTACCCATGTCATGTAACTCAACATGACTATGGTGTTGTTTTGAAACTCATATGAGTAGTAAAAGCAACAACATGTTCATGTTTTGTTCTTGCACATGAACTTCCTATTTTATTATGTTGTTATGTTGATTCATATCTAACTAAATATATTTATGTATTTATATATAATCTTTAAGCATATAAGCTCACTTGTTATTTATTTAAATTCATGCTTTGCAATTTATTTATTTCATGCTATTTCTTTAAGACTAGTCTTCCTAGTCTTAGACTTGTCCATATCAAGTCAAAACAACTTTTTTTTTTATTTTCTTTATTCTCTTGGGACTAGTCTATTCTTAGTCCGGGACGCCTTGATAAAGCTAAGGCTCCTAATACTTGACCAGGATACCTTGATGAAGCTAAGGTTTCCAATACTTGATATTTTATTATCTTGCTTATTATTATTTGTTTCTAGTTTTTCTCATGTTCTTCTTATTCTACATGCTCATAACACTTGCATCTACATAATGATATTATCTCAACTAAATTAAAAATAGAATTTTACTTTATTAAATGAACTTAAAACTAAATTTTCTATTATGTGACTTGTCACAAAATAATAAAGTTATTATCAATAACATAGAAATAGAGTAACACAAGTTTCTCAAATTTTTCTCAAATAACAAAGATAACTTTACCAAGGAAACATAATAAATGAATACTTTCTTTGTATATCATGGTAACCTAAGTTTTAGTAAAATAATTTGTTAATATTCAAAGTTTTCATAAAAGTTTAAGACTAAAGTCTTTTTCACTCCATAACAAAACTAAGAAACAAACTAGTTTTCAAAGTTAAGATGAATTCAACCCATAAAGTTATAAACCCACTTAGGAAAATAAAGATTTTCAAGTTTCTAAAGAAGAAACTTATTTTCAAAGAATATAAATAAAATGAGACTAAAAACAAATGATTTTATCAATAAAGAGGATTCTTTTCAAAGGAAATAAAAGAACAAGTTTTAGAATACAAAAACTTATATTTTAAATAATAAATATAAGAAGACAAGACTCATTTTCTAAAACCATTTTAAATACAAATTTATAAAAAGGTTTTCAACAACTTAATACGCTTTTGATAATTTTGATCTTTTATCACTAGAAGTAAGATTTATAAAAGACTAAGGTTAAAGGAAAATTTACTTGTTTTGGAAAAGGGAATGAAGAAAATAAAATAATAATATACTCATTTATAATAACCTATGAAAATATAAAGTTTCTTCAAAATACTTGAAAAAAAATTTATCAAGTTAAGTTTTAACACTTTAAAAATATTTGTTTTATGAAATAAATTGTTGAGACACTAGCATTAGAATTTTTGCATATAAAGTGAGCTTATCTATATACTAAAAAGATTTATCAATCATATATTATATATATATATATATATATACTAAAGAATTTTTGAATGAAATTGAGTTAGGAAATGGTTTTGCAAAATTCTAGAAATATTCGTTTTAAATATGTACCCAACATTTTCAGAACCCAAATGACCTTATATGACAAAGATAACCTTAGAAATGGATAGATCTTTTCGAATAGGTAGAAAACGGTTATTATATACGAAATTCCGAGTTAAAATGAGCAAGTTATGGCCATTTTAAATTGAAATTTCATTCTATACGATTTTGACGAACATAGTGAAATAGAATTAGAAAGTGTAAGTAGAATTTCTATGAAATACTCATCCCAGGTATTTCTTTTGTTTAAGTGAAAGGATACGAGATTACTCTTCTTGAGGAATACTATGACCAAGAAGATCGTGTAATAGATGAGTGAGTTATTCCTCTTAATTTCGTTACTTTGCTTCTGCTTGTAAAGTAGTAGCATTAGTGTACTAAGAAAGATAAAAATGGATATATGGGGAATTAGGGATATGTATATATATATATGTGATTCTATGTTCATGTGTGAAATGAGAATTAAGAATATCGCAACTTCAAACTGCCTGTTTAAGTGTTTTTGTTTACTTACTTGTATGACTGCTTATTATTTGCTAAATTAATTGATGCCCCCTAATAAGCCTTAATAAGGTTTGGTTTAAGAAAAATAAAACGCTACGCATAGCATCCATCGAGTCACATCTCTTTCGGAAAGGTTGTTACTCCTACGCGTAGAGTTGGATTGGCTGTTATCATATTGTGGCACGGGCCATGTTCCTTCCTAGAGAATCCAAATCGCCTGGGAAATGCGACTCTAGGTTCGAAGTGAGCTAACGAACGCTTTGGGTAGGGACCTAGGGACTAGCAGTAGAAGATGAGGATCTTCATCACCGATTCCCTAACCTTCGATACGGAGGGTAAATCTGTTCTATATATGGTTTCCGGATAACTATATATATTTGCGTAATCACGTTATTGTTGCATTATATGCATAGAATATGTGTGAAAATTTAAATGAACTTGTTTAAAAACATGGTGCGAATGAAAAGGAATATCTCACTAAGTTAGTTGTAGCTTATACCCCTATAGATTTTGATGAAATAGGTATACCCGTGGCTTAAATTAAGGATCATGACGTTGAGAAAGTCATTGAAGGATGTTAAGCTTTTATGAAGGCAATGAAAACATAAGATGAAGTTATTTTGTAAGGTTCTTTATATGTAATGTATTCTATGTTAGTGTTTTGGAAATTCTAAGATGTATATTTATTTCAAGACAATAGAGGGATATGCCCATAAGAATTGTAATTTAATATGTTTATGTTTTGTGATAAGTATTCTCTTTGCCTTGTTACTTAATTATTATCAATATAAATTGTGCTACTCCAATACGTTCCCTTGGTTGTGATGTATGCCTTTTACATGATAGAAGCCTTTGCGTGACTGAGGTAGTCATTCCTAGGCTTTAGTATTGTGTACGGTGGACTACTACGTTTAGGGTACCCTCGGGGCGTAACATATAATCTCTCAAAACTCAAAGCAAAAAATTGTAAATCTCTCTTTCATCTTTCTATAGGATTTTGAATCACCTCAATAGGGGTTCAAATGAGGGAAATATTCACATTTTACCGAACTCTATCAAATCTGTACAATCAGGCACTAGCATTGCATATGCAGTGACTTCATGATGAATTCTATATTGATGCATTTTGAGTTCATCAAAACTCAAAATATGAAAGTTTTAGATATTCTTCTCCTCTTTCCAAATAATTTTTAGATGCCTTAAAGAACTTGGATGAGGGAAATATCCACATTTTACAAAATTATGTCAAATATGTAGAATCAGTCATCACTACTGACATATAGCAATTTTACGATGAAATCAGTGTTGATGCATTTCAAATCACCAAAAATAAAAACATGAAAATTTTAAATCTCTCTCTATATTTCCATATAATTTTGGATCACCTTGATTGGATCTCATATGAGAGAGATGTGTGCAATTTATGAAACTGTATTAGATTTGAACATTAGAGCATGACTCTATAGATGCAACAACTTCATGATGAAATCTATATTGACGCTCCAAATTCATCAAAACTCAAAGTAGAAAAGTTTTATATATCCATCTCCTCTTTCTAAGAATTTTGATTCACTTCAAATGGATTTCATATGAGAGAGTTGTGCATAATATACAAAACTATGTCAGATTTGAACATATTAGAGTATAACTCCATAGATATACTTCATGACTAATTCTATATTAACACACTCCAAATTCGTCAAAACTTAAAACATAAAAGTTTTATATCTCTTTCTTATCTTTCTATATATTTTGAATAATCTCAAATGGAGTTCATATGAGAGAGATATACATAATATATGAAACTGTGTCATATTTAAACATTAGAGCACAACTTTGTAGATGCAACAAGTTCATGACCAATTCTATATTAACACACTCTAAATTCATCAAAACTCAAAACATAGAAGTTTTAGATCTCTTTCTTGTCTTTCTATAGAATTTTGAATTGCTTCAAACAGAGTTCATATGAGAGAGATGTGCATAATATGTGAAATATGTGCAGGCTGTCCCATTCCCTTCTCTAGTGTATTGTTCATATGAGAGAGATGTGCACAATATATATGCTCAATGTAAAGCATATGGGGTCTATTAAACTCACTAATAACTTAATTTTGTTCATATGAGGAAGTAAGATAAATTTTGGGCTTGATCTCCATTGCATGTTGTGCTTAGTTGTTGTACCTCCTTTAGATTATGTAGTCTTAGCTTGCCTATAATTCGATATGCAAAACGATCATAGCTGGTATGCTATCATGTAATGGTTTCCACTATATTGAATCTAGTTTGTGCATCCCAAAATAACATGAAAGACTATTTTTAGGCATTTTGCTATTTCATTAAGAGATTGTCTATGTGCTTCATGCCTTTTTGTCCATTTAATGTCTTGTTTTGTAGAGCCATCACAATTGAGCTTGGTATTTGTCAAAGAATGTGTACACCTTTTATTATATATGTCTTCATGACAATAAAATTTGGCATGAATGAAACCTCCCTTGTTTATGAAACTAACTCATCTCATTTTCTTGCTATGCAGATAGTATATTCGATATTACTCTTATCACATCTTCTCCCCTCTACTTTTGAAGTGGTGGCACACCAAGACTCTTGATATCACTTGCATTGCTCTCTTTGGAAAATGAAAGTGAGTAAAAGGATGAAGAAGAGCAAGCCAAATAATGCGAAGAGCAGTGAAGTATTGACACAATCGGATGGTTGTGTGCTACAAGTTCCATCACCACAAGATGAATGGGTTGATGCAATAATTTCAAGAGGCTTCTGTTGGGTAGACATGCGAAAACGAAACTTATTTCCACGTCAATTTGTGGATGGTGAGTTACACTTCATTAGTAAAGAGTCTCGTGTAAGAAATAGGGCTCTCATAGATGCATTTTCCATATTGCGATTCAAAAATGAAAGGAAAGAGTTGCCTCCTTCAGAATGCCAATTTCATTGTCCTAACAATTTGTACAAGTATGGGGTCCTTAGGTAGGACATATTATTAAGAGATATATAAGCATCTTACAACAAGGTGGGGTGTACGATTCAATAGGGATCAACTCAAAGTTAGGCTTTACCTGCGCTACTGATACATATATGTGACAAAGCATCCTCTGTCATTGGAATACTCAAACACATAGCTTTATCACATCTTGGGGTGAAGTTACCCCTACCTTAGAGGATGCATGTATGCTACTGGGCTTGTACGATGTAGGATTAACGAATATCACTACTACTGAGATTTTTGAGGAAGACAGTAGCTTGATAGACTTGTTGGAGACTCATACGGGAGTAGCTGTAGATAGTCGTAGCAGCTTACGTTCTCCTCATGGCTTAAATACTTCTTTGGACAAGAAAAGGGATGTGAGCTTATCAACGTGCCTGGCTGCAATAGTAAGTACGTATTCATGTCTCACATTATTATCACATATTATTCTTTTTCCAATCATGGGTTAACTCATTTGTGTTGTTTCATTATCCTAGGGAAGAGTTGATAGCCTTTCTCTCATTATAGCTTTCCTTGTTTGTATTCTCTGGCGGTCCTAAGGGCAGTACTTGCCATTGCTTCTTCCACTTAGCAATTTATATCTCATGTGGAGAGTGTTCGCGTTAAGCCTCTTCTATTTGGGGTCTTTGTATCGATGATTAGATATTTACCACAAGTCCTTGGTACGATCCAAGGGATGGTACCTTGTGGTGTGTTATGCAGATATGATATTCTTGCAATTATTTTTTGCCTGAGTGCTATAAAAAATATTATGATCCACCACTTAAAAAACCTGACATAATTGAACACTAGGCTTAGGCATGAGTGAACATAAAGCCTTTTGGATTGTTAATTGATGTGAAATAATGTTCAATAACATAATTTCTGCCCTTATACTAAGGAATTGGTTGGTTTCAAATGGTACCAAAAATTTTATCCTCGAGGTTCTAAAGACTTAGCTAACTTGGTCGAGAGGCGAGACAATTTCTCTACTACTGAGGGGGTTTTATCATCTAGTGCACACCTGGAAGTCTCCCTTTGCTTCATGATTGGTGTGACCCTTTTAAGGAATTTCTTGAGTGTAGTGTTGTGGCCTATCTACCTCATCGAGTCGCTTGTCAGTTGGAATCAACCAGGGAGTTCCTCACAATATTGAGATTATTGAAGATTTCAATAAATGTTGTAAGGAACTTCATCCAAAAAATTGGAGATATATCTATCCAAACCTTAGACAGATCTTCTTCCCACCTAGTGGCCATATCGACATCATCTCTAATGGGTGGATGACTTATTGGACACGTTGTTTGGAAGAGTTTAAAAACTATGTTAATTTAGAAGTTGAACAGCACTTCCAGAGCCTTCTATACACAAATTTGAGTTTTTTTTTTACCTTCTAAACAAAAAGGTTTCTAATTAAGTCCAGAACCAAAGAAACGATCTCCTATCAAGGTCATCATGCATATCAAGCATTTACGTATTCATGAGGTACCAATACTAACTAACTATATCACTGATTCCTTGTACACCATTGATATATCATTAACTATGTTTTTTTTTTATTTCTCCTTTCTTTTTTTTTTTTTTTGTAGGATGAGCTAAGGACAAGCCAAGCTAATGTTCCGAGCCAAGGTGAGGTAAATAAGAATGTTTCTCGCATAGAAACACCAGCACTTTCGAAATATTTGCTTCATCAAAATCTTCTTCACCAAACATTTGCCCATATCCGAATCGATATGACGTTGGGAAAGTACTGCAAACAAGGGATGATGGTACATCTGCTGTAGTGATTGATGAAGATGATGAGGACATGGCTGGTGACGAGAAGGCTTTTAACGACTCTAGAAGTGACAGAAGCGATCATGGGGATGAGAGCATACAGGAGGAAGACATCGATGCATATGCAGATGTGTTATCTATAGAGATTCGTGGCAAGGGAATTGATGATTCCCCTTCTAACAATGCCTTTGAACCCTTGGTGCTCCAGGATACTACTCTTACTTTTCCAAGTAATGAAATATTGTAGCAAGTTGGAGGAGAGAACACACACTTGTGCATGATAACTTTAGGGGAGAGTGTTTCTTTTATGAGTTTGTTGTCCCCTCTAGTTAATTGGACTCATTATAAAGGTTACATGCACATGATGGAGATTTTTAGGCAGGGGCAATTTGTCCTGGTTCTAAAGTCACAAATGCCATGGTTGTGATGTTAGGCCTGGCTTGTATTTTGCTAGGTAGACCATGAAATTTATTTTCTTCAACTGATTTAGAGTTGTTGGTGCAAGCTTTTAATAGTGTTCATGTTTTAGGGTTCAAAGTTGATAACTTGGAAAATGTTGCTAGTAAGGCATAGAGAATCTTGCACCATCGATCATTAATCCAACGATACGAGAGGCTCAAAGCTGAACTTGAAGGACACAGCTCGAATTAGAGAAATCTCTTGAGAGTCTTGATACTACTTCTATCGTAGAATATATTATTACATTGATTAAGATACTTTTTCGAAGATTGTGTTAAGTTATGTAACTTCATGAATCTTGTCTTTGTTTTATTCCATGTTTTATGCATGATATTTCACACATAATACTATTCTATTAGTGTTGTTCCTTTCACTTGGTATTATATCATAATACGACGAACTCATGCACTTTAAAGAATATAAAATTCATGTAGCGGCACGTTATATGTTATGACCTTGCACAATTAAATTATTATTTCTTTCGTATGCAAAGACTTCTCGATTTCACGAAAATTGTTAGTGGGGTATTGCCCACTACTTAACCATTCCATTGAATCTGATGAGTAGTATAACATACTTAGAAAAAAATTCGTATGCATGGATAATGCCACGCGCTTAGTAAATTTTAGCAATTATAAGCTACATGTTGTAATGTGAATGAATGTTGTGCACATAAGAGAGAAGTCTCCCACTAAGCAGCATCAACATATAGATGTAACATATAACTAAATTGATTAACGAAAGAGTCATGCAAAAGCAAGCCCATATTATTCAAGTGGTCATCATTATTGATCGTGCTATTACATAAGAAACTTCTTTACATATTGAAAGTTTATAAGAGTTGTAATAGCATCAGTTTTTGGATTGAGGAGCTTGCAATATCCACTATCATGGACTTCATGTACAACAAAAGGACCTTCCCATTTTAGTGTAAACTTTAGCACAGGTATGCCTCAACATACGTGCTCGGCTACAGGAAGTACAACATCACCCACTTGAAAAGACTTTTTCCTTACCAATTGGTCATAGGCTATACCAAGCTTGTGTTGGTAATTGATCAAGTTGTTTTTGGCGATATCTTGTTTTTCATCTAAGGCTTCCAAGTCTAACATGTGTAAGGCATCAGGATCTCAACATTAATTGCTAATCATGCTAAAGGGATCAGAACCTCTATGGGCACAACTACTTCGGCATCATACACTACTAAAAAGGTGTTGCTTGTGTTCATTGTTGCTTCGAAGTCCTATAAGGTGCTAGAGGTAGCTTATGGTTATCGTGTACCATACAACTGAGAACTTTCAAAAGAGTCGTGTTCATAGCTTTCGCTTGGCTATTGCCCTTAGGGTAATAGGGGGTGGACTTCACATGATCAATACTATAGGATTCCAACAGTTGTCGACCATGTGAATGG